>VZTV01078706.1:3182-25577 GCA_013400875.1 Anhinga rufa
AGTGACATTTAAAAAAAATAGTATGAATATAAAAAAGCCATATTCAACTTGTAGGGAATGCTGTTATCCTGTAAATAGAAATCACAAACACTCAAGGTGGAATTAGTTTACGACTGCTGATTAACACTGGTAGCCCTGATCAGATGAGTTCAGCTCAGGTATTAGTGGGATATCCTTTGTTGGCTATCATAACAGTGACCCTATTTCGTCTCCTGTTTTTTATTGTGTAAATGCCTCTCTAACATATGAAAAGGCATCTCGGAAAATTCACTTACTTATTTAGACTAGTACACTAAAAATATTTACGCTCCATGTTAAGTGAAATTTCTGGAAACTTCATTTTAAACAAAGAAGAGGCTGATTCTCTCTGTTGCTTTGCACCTTCACTGAATATTTATTTTGACCCAACTAATTAGTGTATCAAGTTGACATAATGCTATCAAGCAGCAGTGACCCCCTTTCTACCTCAGTTGTATGAATATCTGAGTGTTTCAATGCACCCAGAAATCCAGCCCAGTACTGTTGTGTTAATAGAGAAAAAACATTGTCTTTTGTTTATCATTTTCAATTAAATCTACTAATCCCAAACAGCATAATTTGTGGATTAGCTCCATCGCTTTAACTATTCCTCTTTCTGTTCCTGTGTTACATTAAATATTTAAAGATGCTGCAAAAATGCTTCTCCATTAACAGCCTGTAATATTTCTTCCTCCACAAACATGAATTTCTGGCAAATGTTATTTAGAGACATGTAAAATACAATTTTATCCAAACCAATACACACTTTTCTCCCATCAGGTTTTGTAAGTGATCTTTCTGAAAGTAGCAGCACAGAAAAAGAGCTGGATGTTGTGTGGCATGAGAGATGAATGCATCTTCAGTTCTAAGGAACAACTATTGAAGTTTCAGATTGGTAACGATCACAGTCAAAATGATATTTTAATCTTAGTACACAGTAGGGAATAGACAGTTATGCACAGTTCACTAGAATTTTACCCCCCTTGACACATGAAAGAGCAAGTAGTCTGACTTTTCATCTCATTTCAGAAGAGATCCCCTTCTGGAGGTGGTCCAGTCAAGTCCAGCCAGTGCTCCTAATACAGAAACTTTCAGTTCTACAGTAAATGCGATTGATCTTTTATCTTTGATTTAAGTACATTGCCACAAAATCAAGACAAGTTTGTTGAAGTGGAAGGTTAAAAAACTGCATAAGTAAGAACTCCTATGGTAAAAGTTGTTTGTAAATTTTTGATCAATGACTCTTTCAATATAAATTGTAAAAGGGCTATCAAACTCCGAAAGCATCTTTGACGATAAATAGACAGTTTAATCTTTTTTTCTTCATTTCAGAGAGATTTTTGTAAATTTTTTTCCAATCCATATTGCTAGATGCACCTTGTTATTTTCTCTTGATTCAGTGATAAGGAAGAGAGAAAAAAGGCTATTTTTATGCTTTTTCTATGATCCCAGTTCCTCGAAAACGTGTGGTTTGGGTGGGTGGTATATTCATTACAGTTGAATAGTGGTAGTTAAAGGGAAAGCAGTGAGTGCAACTTCTTCATGTTTGCAGGTAATGGATAATGAAAGAAGAAGCAAGAATAAACTCATATGGTCTTTCAACCACAAAAAAGTACTAGCACAGATTGAGGTCTTCCTTAGTCTTCAAATAAAAAGAAAAAAAAGCATAGAAAGAAATCACAGAAGAAAAATATTGCGTAGGTAGTTGTCCTGTGAAGCCTATCAGGGAAGAGACAGCTGTGGAAACTGTAATTCTTTAATTTGGAGAGATACTCAAGAAAGCTTCCAAGTTGATTAGGACTTGCACTAACCGTGGAGATATTCCTTTAGAAACAGAAGATAAACATATGGTGGAATCAAGAATACAAGAGTACCCCTTGTCATCAAAAAAAGAGAGGAACCATGACTGAATGCTAGTGAAATGCATATCTGATGAATTAGAGGACCCATAAAAATAGGGAACTCTTCTTACAAGTTATTAATCTTATACTGCATAATTGTACTATTCCTATGCAGACACCTTGAATCAAGTGAATGGAACCGACTAAAAAGCTGGCGCTTTACTGGGATCATCATACTTTCAGAGCACTGCTAGAGTCTGTCCCCAAGAACTCCTTTACTACTTCTCTTCCAAAGAAGAGAAGAGTCTAAAACATTCCCTAAGGTTAAAAAAGGAAGAAAAGGAAAAAAGAGGAATCAGCCAAAGGAACCTCTCTATCTTAGAAGAGCCTCAACCAATTCTGACTTCCCATACTTCTGAACAAGGACAGTATTAATTTAAAAACTTACCTTGGCAAGCATTTTACGGACATGCTGTATGTATATATAAATCTATTTTATATCATGCTAGGAGTGCTAATCTTATTGCAGAACACAGTGATTACAGCTTACATTGAATTACTACTTTTTATAATTCATTGTAGTGAGGTATTACCGAGTGACATCTCCAAGCTAGTGAGCACTTCATTACCTTTAAACAGAAAAATTGAAGGAAACTGCTTATGTTGAACTGACTGTTGATCTCTTTGTTTGTCATTCTATGTTAGAAGAACAAGCCACAGAATAAACTAGGACTTCCTAGAATCCAGCTGGCTTAGTAACTGGCCTTGTATGTGCCTACCAGTATCAATACTGAAATGCCTTTAAACTCCTTATTTATGACATCTCACTCTAAATAGCACACAGAATAAACTCCGCTGATGTCCATACGCTCTACTACTTCCACAAGGTGCATTTTACTTTTGAGACGTGCATATATATATGCATACAAATGATGTAGCTCCATATAAACGCAGACAAGCTATTAAAACTGGCAATGGTTTACCTTTGCTTTTAAAGGACAAACGCCAAAACTTCTGGGTTTAGCATAACAATGATAAAGCTAAAATGTTGCTTGAACTTGTGCACATTATTTCAACTTCTCGGATATACCCTCTGAAGGAAAATGGATTATTTCCAAGGCACTGTACAAAGATTTTTCATTTGTGCTCAGACAGAGAAATATCCTACATGATGACACATTTTTAATTCTCTATTTAAAAAGCTTTTGGTGTCACCTTGAGGAGTCCCAGAGCGTGCTTACTAAAGTAAGCTTAAGAAGAAGGTGTGACAGCTGTGGGTTTTGACATGAAAACATCTCTCACTATAGGCACAATAACATTTTATTTATCCTATTTTGATGAGTATGTGCTGACATTTAAAAGACCAGAGAAGGAAAAAAATCCTAGACCCTATTTTATGGGAGAAAAGGAAAGTCTTTCTGTGTTTTGTTTTGGTTTTGCTTTTCTTGAAGATTCTCACATATCTTAGCTGTTTTAAATGTTAACAGATGCTCTACAGGCTTGAGCACAGTTAGAAGAAAAATTCACTTATAATTCTCTGGTTAAAAATTCAGCAAACAAATATATGCCTACAACTTTTTAAGGGATACAAATAAATTAAAAATATATTTTATTTCCATGGTCACATAAAAAAGGGAATTTTCAACACTTGATTATTACTATTTTAGCTTGATCTTTTCTTTCTGAAGTTACACGTGCTATGGTAACTCACAGGAGTTGTTTTATAACATGCAGATAATATTGTGCTGACATTTGCTGCTGGATAGTTGCTTAATGACCTATAGGAAATTAGTTGTTTGTCTAGCTGCTAATGAATCAGTGTTTCATATCACAAAACACATCAACTCAACTGACAGTATAGATGGCAATATCAGTTAAAGAGATTAAGGCTTGCCTCTCTGTGGAAAAATCCTAGTGGTCCTTCACATCTGGCCCTTTGAAGGGATATATGAAGAAGTTTACTCCCCTAATATTAATATCAGTAGCCATTAGACACAAAACTTCTCCACTAAGGTATGCACATGAGTATTAATTTCTTAAAAGCTTTTATGGAAGTTCATTCTATATCACAGAATGAATGAAAGAATCTATGAGCTCAGAAAGTCACTGTGATATTTTATTTTGCTTAATCCTCAAGTGCATACAAAAGTTCCAATTACATTCAGCACCAATCTTATACGCCGCAGCTTAGTGTGCTTTTAAATATAAAAAGTGAGAAGAGCTATCGTTTGGCTAAATAACTTCCATAGCTCACCTCATCAAGGAAACCTGTGTTTCCTGACTGCATGTGTCTTACTGAAGCTGTACATTGGACAGTATCATAGAGATTTTCAAAAGTATGAAGAAAGGCTGAACTGAGGACATTTGACCACAATTAGCTTCGTGGTCTGTATTGTTCAAAGCTTCTCTAACTTCCACGTGTGATTGAAGGGAATGTGGTACCCCACAAACAAAAATATGGATTAAAAAGGTTAGGCCTAAACATGTGCTTTTGTGCATGCTGTCAGCATTTCAGGACATCACTAGATTGCAAATAGTATATAGCATTTTTCCTTTTTCTTTTTTATGAAAGAGATACAGTTCTAGGATACCTAGAAATAAACAATGAGAGAACCAACCTGTTCTCCTCAGCTGTGCTGAAAACAAGGAAACCATATCCACCAAGGCAGAAGCAGAGAGAACTGAAGCCCTGCACAGGATGAGAGCAGAGGTATGGAGAGGTCTTTGAAGTTCAGCAGGAGACTGGAACAGTCCTAGGGGTAAGTCTGAGATGAAAGAACTCTTCCTTTGCTCAAGCAGATATTGTGCAAGCTGATAAGACATTATCAACTATATTTGTTTGTATTTGAAATGTCATCACAATTGTCTTTGCAACCATAAGAGCTGAAAGCATTGCTTTAAATTAAATGTGAGATCTAGATAAAATCATGTCGTTCTAGAAGCTATGTTATGATAACCTCAGTATGTAGATCTGCTGTACTTCAATCAACACTCAAGTCTAGTCTGTAAACTTTTTTTTTTGTCTCAGACACCAAAAATTCAGAAACACTGTAATCCTGACAAGGATCATGGTACAGAAACAGCTTGCTTAGAAGACTGTGTGTCCACATCAGCACAACATGCAGAAGTAGACACACCCCTACTATCATAATATGCTACAAATACATTGGGAGGATCTGTATAGTATTCAGAGAGCAATACAGGCAACACAGTGTACATGAAGCCGCAGTCTTACACCACACCAGGTGCCCACCAAGCCTCTCTATTGCTCCCCCTTCTCAGCTGGACAGGGGAGACAAAATATAATTAAAAGCTCATGGGTTGAGATAAGGACAGAGAGAGATCACAGAATCCCAGAACAGTGGGGGTTGGCAGGGCCCTCCGGAGCTCCCCTCGTCCAGCCCCCTGCGTGAGCAGCACCCCCAGAGCAGGGGCACAGGACCGCATCCAGGCGGGGTGGGAATGGCTCCAGGGAAGGAGACTCCACAGCCTCTCTGGGCAGCCTGGGCCGCTGCTCTGGCACCCGCACAGCAAAGGGGTTTGTCCTCAGATTTCAGTGGAACTTCCCGTGTTCCAGCTTGTGCCCGTTGCCCCTTGTCCTGTCGTCGGGCACCGCTGAGAAGAGCCCAGTCCCACCCTCCTGACACCCGCCCTTCAGATACTGATAAGCACTGATGAGATCCCCCTCAGCCTTCTCTTCTCCAGGCTGAACAAGCCCAGGTCTCTCAGCCTTTCCTCACCAGGGAGATGCTCCATCCCCTGAGCATCCTTGTGGCTCTGCGCTGGCCTTGCTCCAGCAGCTCCCTGTCCTNGAGACAGAAGTTCCCCTCCATGAACTTCTCCAACACGAGTCCTTCCCATGGGCTGCAGTTCTTCACAAACTGCTCCAGCATGGGTCCCTCCATGGGGTGCAGCCCTTCAGGAACCGGCTGCTCCAGCGTGGGTCCCCCAGGGGGTCACAGCTCCTGCCAGCAAACCTGCTCCAGCGGGGGCTCCTCTCTCCATGGGCACACAGCTCCTGCCAGGAGCCTGCTCCAGCGTGGGCTCCCCGCGGGGTCACAGCCTCCTCCAGGCACCCACCCGCTGTGGCGTGGGGTCCTCCCCGGGCTGCAGGTGGATATCTGCTCCACCCTGGCCTCCATGGGCTGCAGGGGACAGCCTGCCTCACCATGGTCTTCACCCCAGGCTGCAGGGGAATCTCTGCCCCAGCGCCTGGAGCACCTCCTCCCCTCCTTCCCTGCCCTTGGTGCCTGCAGGGCTGTTCCTCACACATAGTCCCACTCCTCTCTCCGGCTGCAGTTGCGCAGTTTGGTTTTTTTTCTGCCCTTGTTAAACATGTCATGCCAGAGGCGCTGCCACCGCTGCTGATGGGCTCGGCCTTGGCCAGCCGTGGGTCCATCTTGGAGCCGGCTGGCCTTGGCTCTATCAGACATAAGGGAAGAAGCTTCTATCAGCCTCTCACAGAAGCCGCCCCCCATAGCCTCCCTGCTACCAAAACCTTGCCATGCAAACCCAATACATTTCCACATTTGAAGGAAGAAAGGATCCCCTCAGTCTCTCCTCTCAAATCTGCTCCCCCCATTCTGTTCAGAAAATGTACCTGTTTGGAAGACAGCTTCACTTATATAGATGTATATTTGCAGCAACCTTTGCCTAATTAGATCATGACTCTGTCATTTTCTCATGAAGAAAACCATAAGCAGAACTGGAATTTGTTATCATAGAACTATTCTAAACTGAATACCAGAAAACATCCCTCAGGAAAATGAGATTCCTCTATTATCTTTGCAGATTAATAAGTTTGTGATAGCAATAGAGAAATTGGAGAAGCACAGTTCTTCACCCACTTGTTCTTATTCTTCCCTCCAATATGAATTCAGTAAGTAACATACCTTGGCTTTCTTTTCAATCCTTTAATTTCCTGTCTCATTTGTCTTTGTAAATCTTCATATAGTAGAAGCTAAGAGAAGTTCCCATTATGAAGCTATATTGAAAGGGGAGCTTGGTAAATTGCAAAAGGGCGAATCTAAAAATGATTGCTCGCCCTCCCCTCTGTAGAATCCTATGGCATACCCCTGTTCTGAAGCCTAAGGAATAAATCTGTTTTATGTTAAAATATCACTGTCCTTTCTCTGAAATTCTGCCAACTGATTATTTTCGCCATATCACTTTCTTTCATCTGATCTGTAACTAAGAATGTACCTTTGTAACAGTGGTCATCCCTTAGTTTTCTCTCACTCTGCTCCACACTGCAAACTCTAGCCTTGTGATTATCCATACAATTAATAAAATCAGTACAAAATATTCCTCTCTCCCTACTTCCCCTGTGTTCCTGATACATACGGTGTTTTGAAAAAAATTAATATGTGTACTTACCATGGAAACCTCTGAACATTAATCTTTTCTTTCCCCCCTTCCACCAGTTACAAAATATAGTTTTCTAGTCAGAGTGCTAAAATACCACTGTACATAATAGAATTACCCTCTATTACTTCAAAATCTCTATGTTCAAGAAAAAAGAAATAACAGGTAGAGAACTTCCTGGAATGTTTGTTCGGTTTGGTTTTCTTTCTATGTATTCAAAGTTTATCAGTACTTATGATTAAACAGGGTGAGAAAAGTACACTGCAGACAGAAGGAACAATAACCACGGCGGCATACCAAATCCCTCGCCCTGAGCAGCAGGCGTAATGGGTAGCATTTAGCTACCGGACATTTTTTTAATCATAACAGGGACAGTACAAACTGTACTGGACTTGGGAAGAAGAGAGTAGCCACACTTCTAAATGTTAATGTGCAGAGTCTCATACTCTTGTAGCATGACAGGCATTAGGATTTCCAAAACTCCTCTAATATGAAAGAATTTCAATGAGTGTTATCAAAAGCCACGAGATTAATATCATGGTGGACTACAGAATGGCTAATTTCTGTAACAGCAGAAGAGACAAGAGTGAGAGCTATCATAACAGACTAGCTCTAGGAGGCGTTACACTCAGGTGCAAAAACAGTGAACTCACACTCGTGATAGTAAATTAAGTTGAAACAGATCCTTCCTTCCCCTCTCCTGGCTGAGCAAAGCAAAAAACCTTTCCTATTTCAGACAGCTGGAGGTCCTGTGGAGGCAGAAGGAAGGTAAGGTACCTAGTAGGAGAGAGAGGGTGGAAGACCTCACAGACAGACAGCGCTTGCAAAGATGAAGGCTGGGGTCATGGGAACCTGGGGCGGTCGGCAGTTGGAAAAGACTTGTAGCTGGATTCATCAAAAAATGTTTCCTGGTAGTTGGTTTGTACACATGATTTGCGCGTAAGCCAATTCTGATTTAAGAGACTGCAAGACACCCTATTCTATCGGTATTTTCTCCTCCTAACTGCAATAATGCACAATGAATTTCTGGGTATCCATCTGAGTGAAAGATGGCTTTTCAGTTTGGAAAATTAGCACATGACCATTAATAAATAACAACCTGAAGCATTTTTTTCAGGCTTTCTATGCATTTTGTAGATGGCTTGCATCATCTCGTGACATTTTATGCTAGATTTGCTCTAAACCGCTTTTTTCTGTATTTTTTCTCCCCTGCCTTTCTGAGAGGTCTGTAAAATAGTTGCTGACTCCATGTTGACCTCTTTTTCTCTGTCTATTCACCATATACTTAACTCAGTGAGTAGCCTGTGAAGTTTACTGAAGTAGATACCATCAAACTTGACAGCAAGAGAAAAACCCTGTCTTGTATAAGCAAACAATGGTACTAGTATATGGAGGGCCTAGAGGACAAAAGAATATGACTATTGCAATTCCATTATTTACAGCTTTGTATTACGGCTTTTATTTCTTTTTCCTTCTTGAGATTGAATGGAGCTGGGTTATCCCCAGGCTCCTTTAGGTATTTCTTTCAGAATATACATCAATCTGCAGTCCTTCTACAGCCTCCATTACTTTAACACCTGAGCACCTCACAATCTTTCACTATCTTTGCTCGCACAACACCCCAGATGCAGGCAATTTTTATGTTACTGAGACAGAATCAGAGTGCATAGAGATTTTTAGGTATCTGATGTCCAGAGTGAAATCCAAACCTCTCCCTCTGCTCTTTTTATAGTGCCTGGGATCATCCTTCAGCTCCTGAAAATGAGATTCAGGACAATCCGAATACTGAGCAAGGAGTCACCCACAGACAGACCTGAAAAAAATGAGACTAACCTGCACCACAATTACTAGGTAAACCTAGACTTTGGTTCCGAAGCTGTTAATACCATTCCAGTCTGTACTGCTTGTTACTGCAAGCCCTGTTGAGAAGAGAGACACTTACTTTCTACACCTGAGCACTGATCTTCCTTTAGCACAGTTAAGGAACATCCTAGAGGCATACCTCCTCTCATTTTTTTTGTATAAAAGTCACCCATGATGAGGGAAATCCTGTGCAGTTCCTTGCTCTGCCTGAAGGGACTAAAAATTCAAGGTTCTCTCCTCGTAGGAGAGTGCCACAACCCCACCATCAAAACACAGTGTAGGCTGGGGAGGCATGATGTATTTCCTTCAGCTTTTAAAGAGCTGAAGAAAGAATTTTGGGTTCAGTGGTCTGGGCAGAGTGAAGGAACGTGAGTTATGTCTCAGACAGTGAAAGCACTACCTGATTTTACCTGGATTTTACTGCTTGTGGTCGCACATATACTAGTGTAAGTCCAGACTGCACGGGTTTTTCAGTAGTAGGACTGTCTCAAAAAATTCAGGGACGTTGGAATGCAGAGTCCTGATGTAGGACATCTCTGAAACAAATTCAATATAGGTCTGTACAACTGGGAATTCTTATCTGAAGAACAAGGAATTAGAGCCAGAAATAATTATGTTTTCTCATTCTAAGACAGAAAAGCTGATTTATTTAGAACAATACCACATAACCCTCCTATATGTTTGTGATGAAATGCCAGCATCTTTTTTTACCAATTGCTGGCGGAGAAACGGCTATAACAAACTTTTGCTAGCTTTTATCTCTTCTATTATAGTCTGTTGAATATTAATAAATTACCATCTGCCAGTTTTTGCAGGAGTAGCTGAAACTCTGCTTGCATTAAACTTGAAAATAACTCCTTCCCTTTTCACAATCTTCAGGAGAATGCAAATTTTAAAATAAACACTAGTGCCTATACTATTTCAGTGGTGTTTCCCTTTAAAAAACAATATTAAGATTTGTGATACAGTCAGCTTTGGGATTGATAATTAATTGTCACTTAATTACACACTTTAATAATATTTATTCTAAAGTTATAACAACTCTGGCTTAGAAAATGACCCCGAATCACTTTAATTTATTAATTCACTTAATTAAAATACTTAATCTTGAAAAGAGCTTTCAGGCTGTTCAAATAAAGGTAAACAAATCTTCAAATTAAATCAACACTTTTTCCTTTGATATATGTAATTAATTTTCACTCGACTCAATAAATAAACCTCATGTAAGGTTGTTCATGTGACAACAGAAAATGGCTTGCTGTCAGCTTAATCTTCCTTAACACTGTAAAGCATTTTTAGTTATGCTGACAGGCCTGCTGAAAACGTTTTGCTGGAAAGTAATAAATATTAGCATTTTTCCCCACTGGCACTGCAGGGAAAACATTTATTTGTAAATGATGATCATTAATCAGCATTTTTGTACAAGCAATCAGAAAACCTCGCAGGCTAAAGCAAACTTGATGGAAATGAAACTTCTATTTGCAATCAGATTTAACTTAAGCACACTTTCTCCTTAAATAATCAAAATTTTTGTTTTCTCCTTTTACTGGCTGTTGGTGGAGGAGTTCTGTGTGCAAAGGATTGCACTTTCTATCCCTCATATGTCAGAAGAGAAAGTTCTGTGACAAACTCTAGGACTTAATTACGGATCTCACAGGACTGCCAAGATTTTCACATGCTTAACTTTACTACTGCGATTAGCACCATTGAAATCAATGGCAGTCAAATTAACGGCATGCGTGAGATGTCAGCACCGTGATGAAAGCTGTCACCCGTACAGGCACGTGAATAACTTTACAAATGCAAGTTTCACTATTAAATTTTGCACATTTCCTCATACACATAGCACTGTGCTTGCACGTATTCCATTGCACAAAGAAGATCCTATATTTTGAAAAGCTGGTTTCTGTTGAAAGCAATTTTCAATTGATCGGCAAAATTCACCTGGGGATCTCATTATTGCATATACTTGACTATACCTTCCCATCACATTTCGAACAGTTTGGTCTGTATCTTGAAATCTCTGCTACAAGAGGTTTCCTCCTCCCCCTTATATCTTAAAAAGGACAAGAAGGCCATGTTTTTTCTCAATTTACCATCTCCTTATTACACATTAAGGGTTTAAGCTGAAGTGATTCTGGTTGTTGCTCTCTATCAGCTCTATTTGAATAAGAAAAGGATTCAAAACTTGGGCAGGGTATTTACAGCCTAAGCCTCACTCTGTCAGTCCAACTCAGCCCTGAGAAGCTCAAGTTAATTAACAACAGATCTAAGGCACTACTGCCATCAAGATGATAATTAGGTGGGACTAGATATGAAAAACAGAGGCTTCAGACGATGATAGAAAGTAGCATTCCATCACTCCTCAAAGGCTGTTTATAGTACAGGCGTTTGTATCTGGCTGCCATGATTTTTAATAAAATTGCAATTCATTAATGCTTTCACCGAACTGAAACCAGCATAACATTCCTATATGAGCGCACACTATCATGAGTTTTCCAGCTGCTTCTAGCACTCAAGGGAGCAGAAATAAAGCAAAGAATTCCACATTTTTGAAGAGGAGGAATTTTCAAGACTTTTTCCAGTTTTTAGGTGTGTTAGGTGAGAACACAGCAGTAAGAAATAACTGATAATGAGAAAATGGACCTCCATTTTTGATGGAATATTTTCAGCTGCCAAACCAAGTTTGGTCTAACTTCTTCACAGAGGCTTCAGAGGATTTGTTCTTTAGGTATATCATTTTTCTATCTCCTATTTCCATCCTGAACAAATTCATGAAAATACATCTGGGAAGGCTTCACTTTGTTTATTTGTTTTTGTTTTCATTTTCACTGTGCAAATATGCCCCTTATTTAGGAAACAGCTAAATAAAACCACAGATCATTTTCACACTATAAATAAAAGTAGTCAATTTTTGTACGTATTTTTGGAGAAACACAGAATGTGCTGATTATCATCATGGCTACCCTGCAAGGGATTCCAAGTAATACAAATCAATTCTGAAGCTTAAGAAGTGAGCAGCGTACCTACTGCACAGGAAGACCAGCTGGTGGCATGTTTATTAACCGTAGCAAGAGTCTGGATGTTCAGCTGTTTAATGCGTTGGATTGCAAATTGCAATCAGAAGGATTATATATCTATTTAAAAGAACTTTCCCTGCAACGTAATGCAGAAAACACCATTCAAAAATAGCCTCAGGAAATTTGGGTGTCTATGATAAAATTCGGTGCTCAAGTGCCGTTACAGACAGCTGGCCTCCAGCTGCCATTCCCGAAGGGCACAGGTCTCCTCTTCATGACCAGCCTCTGAAGGTCATTCAGATGCCTACAACTGGTGCTGAGAGCCATTTCACAGCACCATAGACATTTTTTAGGCCCCTAAACACTCCTTACAATCTGGCCCTGTGAGACTCAACTCCTCCCTAGAGTGCAACGGCTGAAAACTTGTTTTGCAGGTGGATTTATTCTTTTCCTGCTCTGATTTAAAAGGGTTCACAACCTCAATCCCAAAGGGTAGACCAGTGACCTTATTACACAGCTATACTTCAGCCATAGCAAGTTGCTTTATATCTTGTGCTGAAGCTCACACAGGCTACAGTGCTGCTTACAGGCAGCTTGTTACCTTCAGCAGTAACAGACCAGTTATGTATCCTAAATTAATGCATTTGTATTAAACGTCCGTGTGTTCTGTGGCTTGCTGCTGAACTAGGCAAAAAGAAAATGTTGTCATATTAGAAAAATGTGATTAAATATTAAAAAAATTAAATCGATGTAAATGAAAGTGATGCTGGACTGGAACCAGTTCTGTAAAGCCCTCACTTTACCTGTAAACATAACATTAAAATATGTAATCTGTACTATATATTTTATATATACACTGCAATTATACAGAATATAGGCTATATACAAAATATAAATGAGATTTACTGATATATACTTTTATTTTAAATAAATATACTTTTTATATATTTAAATCCTAACAGCATTCTCACTGCAGTGATTGGTTCTTGGTGACTTGCAGACAAATATTTTAGGAGGCAGGAAACTGAAAGAGTTGGAATATATATTTACAACTGGAAACTCTGAAGGGTTTCCTATTAATTTCATTTATTGCCCAGCCTCTCCCTCTGACAAAATGCTGATTCTTTTTGGTCTCAGCTGGGGTACCACACCTGCAGCGTGTGCAGAATGAGTGTGCACAGCAGCAGCGTGATGCCGGGGAGCGTGAGGGGCTCGGAAAGACCTTTGGGTATGATCTGCCAGTGCCGTGGCAGCTGCGAGGACACAATGAGCAGCCCAGGGCTGAAAGGTGCCAGGAGCTCGGGGAACCGCGGGAAAGCAGGACAGTAATACGCGGCATGGGGAAATAGGAGAAAGGGTCAGAGGAGGAACGCAGTGAGCTGAAAAATCAGAGCACAACAGCAAAAGGCAAGCTGAGTGCGTGCAGGAGAGGAAAGCTGGGCCATGAGCTGGTGGAGAGCAGTGGGGAGGGCAGCAGGGCCAGCCCCGGCACTGCAGTCACGCTCACCCGCAGCACCCGGAGCCGCAGCGGGGCTGCCGGCCTCGCCGCTGCTGCACTGCAGCGTCGCAGAGGCAAGAGCGAGCCGCGCTCCCCTGGCTTAATGCACTAGGGCTTATTACTGCAGTCTTTGGCAAGGGGGTTTTGGCAGCCTGCTTGGATGTGCCCTTATCATTGCTGGGATTTGCCTGTTCATTCATTCAGACAATGTTTAGAGTGCTGATATGTTTACTGGTTTATTAATAAAAGGTAGCAATGTAAAGATTCAAGTTGCAAAGGAAGAAATTGCACATCACTTACAAGGGACAACCCATACCATAAAATAACTGGATGGCAGGAAAAGGCACATTTTCACTACTTTCTAGGTAGTGAAACATGGAAATTGTATCAGCCTGCTCCAGTTTACCAGTGATTCCAGGCTGTAAAATGAGCACGAGCCAAGTCAAATGCCACACAGGCTACGATGCACTCCCAAGCACCTCTCACCCATGCTTCTGAAACTAATGCAAGGCTGGCCCTGAGGACCTGAAACAACTGAGTTTGCTGAAATGAAGTTCACAAGCAGCTAAGTTCAAACCAAAGGTTACAAAAACACCTAACTACTATGCAGGCTCAAAAATTCCTCAGCTTCCAGTGATATTTTTAATATTCTGCATTTTTAATAGCAGTGGTTTAGGCCAGTTGCCCACAAACACCTTCCATTTTTTATTGTTATTGCAGTATCATTATACATGTGCCAGGACCACAAGGTATTGGTTATTAGAGAGCTTACAAACACAATTTTAATCATTTAATCACTGTACTGGAATAATTCTGCTGCAATAACCTTCCTGATGACTGTACTGAAGGTACATGCGCTTGACTACCAGAGGGAGCAACTGACCCCTCACGTACAGAAATGTTGTATCACAAGTGTAGAGACCTTTCAGTCCTTGGCTTGCCCTGCACACAGAAGCGATGTGAGAATACTCAGACTTTATTGATTTCGGCTGTCAAGTGCTGATACTGCCATGCTAACAACCAGGCTTCTCCTCAGGACTGCAGAGATCTTTGATTCTGAACCATACCACAAACTAGCAAACAGACCTTCAGCAAGCTGCTTAAAAACCTGTCTCAGATTTCAATACACAGAAAAAACCTTCCCGTCTAACAGGGGGATATCGGCATCAACCTCTGCGAGGCGTTCATGTTACAAGACAAATTGTACTCATCAGAGCTGTGCCTCCATGAGAGGAAAACAAATCTTCTGAGACAGTGACCACGATTTGGGTATCTACAATGTAGCTGCCTAAATCAACCAGTCATAATTTTATGAGTGCTAAGTACCTGCAGCACCTTTTTCCTACATGTGACCAGGACTGGGCAGGGAACCGAACCCAGAGTGAGCATATTAAGGAAACACTCAAAGGGAAGGAACGTCTACAAGCAAAAAAAGAAAAAAAAAAAAGAAAAAAGAAAATAAAAATGGCAGAGGAATCTGCCCCATACTGGTTGTTTCAAAGGAACATAGCACACATTTCATTTAGTTTTTCAACTCATTACTATTTACTCAAAACATTGCTCTTGATGTTCCCTAGAATAGACAGTAATCCCTGTGTGGGAGACACCTCACACACAAACCCAAACCAGTCTTATGTCAGACTTGACCTTTCCTCTTCAGAGCAAACAGGCAGATTCGAGGTCTAGTCTGTGCTCCTATGTTATGCATGCAAAAGGCACAAATCTGCTGAAAACTGGTACACCTCAGGCTTTCCACTGCTTAAGTAAATCCACCTCTATGAGCAACACAAACTGCCTGCCTGCACTCCAGCAGCCTAGCAGTGTCAGGAGCTGGGACTGGAAAGTTTTGTCAGCAAACCTAAGGTTTTCACAGAATCGAAGTAGCCTTGGGAGGAGTTCTCGCAAGAATTACAGGATAGCTGTGGTTTATCCAGGCATCGTTCAGGTAATACATTGTCTGTAAAAGCACTTTAATTTGTGTAGACTGTAACACACCGATGAATCAACAGATCAGGGAGGCTGGTCTGCTTAGTTCTGTAGTCACAGAAAGAACCAGAGATTTCAAATCTTGAAGATTATTCTGAGTACTCTGACACCCATATAATTTAGGTCTGCCTCTAATGAAGGCAGTCATGGCACAGCAACATAAAGCTTCTATAAGATAATGCAGACTCTTAGATTTCCAGTTTCCTAGAAATTATCTTGTCTAAATGGCATTTGAAAAAAAAAAAATGCAGACACATACAACTCTGCCAATTCCTAGAAGTCAAGAACCATTTCAAAATCTTGCTTCAGCAAATAACCTAAATGTGGGCTTAACCTTAACTTACAAGTAGTCCCAGTTTAAGTCAGTTTACTCAGGTACCTAGGGGGGTTTTGGATCAGGTTCTAAAGACTGTTATATTCAGATAACCACTATTAACTACCTCAAGCACTCCAGTTCTCCTAGATTTTACTAAACTAGCATAAAATCATGGCATTGCTTAAACCCATGACTTTAGAGCCCTTGCTTTAGTCAGTGCTTTTTCATAATCGAGAGGGCTTTAATTTTGTTTAGCATGAGAATCTTGAGTTTAATTAATAATTCACATCAGGAAGCTCTATTTTCATTTTCAAATCACAAGATCAACAACAAAACCACAATATACTGAATCACATTCCCCCATTTACTGTATCTGAGTGAGTCTGGAATCCAGGCAAGTCAATTCTTATGAGACATACAGCTATGACCAGAGGCAAAAATTCTGGGAATCTAGTGTAAAACATTGTTCTTGTGCGATTCCAGGCTTTGCAGACTTTTCATGACAATGTAAGTCTTTTGATTTCAATGCAGTCACTCCTGATTTACCCCAGGGGCAGTAAGAAAGAAGGTGGAGACACAGAAGTACATTTTCCTCAGGAGCTCCTGTGTAACTGCGTTGAAGTCAACTGTCCACTCTGATTTTTGACTTTGCAGGATATCTGCTACTGTAAAGAAGTCTCTCCCTCCTTTCCCAGATTCTGACTTTTCTTTTCCTAAAGTAATTAGGTTTGAAAATTAAATAATATTGTTGCTATTTGTATGTAAGTATTAAGATAAGTACCTTGAAAGGGAGGATGTGTTAAAAAAATAATGTCCAGTTCCATTGCTTGACATTTTTCCTTGCTAGAATTTAATGAATTCTTCATTTGCTATTATAAACTAAATATTTCCTTTGAGTCCAATTAGCATAGCTGAAAGAAAAAGCAAAGCAAGGCACTGTTCAGCATGCATCAATGTAATGGAAAATCAGTTCTTTTATTCTAGCTTTAATAACTGCAGCTTGATTAGAGAGAAAGAAAAAGCTATAAGAGAGAGAGAGGTGGGGGGGATGAGAAGGCCTGCCAAATTAGTTCTATAAGAATTCTCAACCTGTCTGCTCTCTGCCTTACTATTCAAATGCTAATTGAGCCTTTTTGTAAACAGAATGGGTAATCATGGAAGACAAAAACAGACACAGAAAACAAATGAAATATCACACCTTATCCAAACCAGCACAAAATTTCACTGATGAGCTTTAGAAGTCTTAAAATTTTGTGTTCTTTGGTCTCTTTAAAGAACACAGAAAAGCATATAATTAATATAATAAAGTAAAATATAACATAATAAAATAATAAATAATAAAGAGCAGTTCCTTTTGAACAATGAAACCAGTCATGTTATAATTAGATAAGAGGATTTATATTCACAGCTATAAACATGAAAGTGGACCATGAGACCGGATAAAGGCAAGGGTTTAATTCTTAAAAATTAATTACATGGCATTATTGTTATCAGTACACAGGATGCATTAATTATACAATTAATAATAAGATGAAAGGGATTTTTTTTGCAACTTTAAATCACTTGGGGACATTTGGTTTTATACAAGAATTGTCCTTCAGGCATTTCTATAATCTTGTTACTATGCGAAGTCAAGACCTTAAACCTGTTAGTGGAAGTAGTGGATGGAATGAATCTCTCTTAATTTAGACTTCGTACTTACACGTATCGCAGCAAAGTTTAGATACCCCCTGTAATTGGGGTCTAAGGTGTAACAGATTTATTACAACTTCTCCTCGTAAAATAAACTAAAGACTGATGTTATTAGAAGCAAAGTATGTCCAATATACAAACAGGTAAAGGTGGTTTCTACTGCCGAAAGTGTACATGATCTCTCGTACAAAGCTATCACCTAACATCAGCATTGCACTTAGACTTCCAAATGAAGTTTTCCATTTCTTCAGAGAGGCAGAGCTGGGCTTTGTGATCAGCAGAGCAGGAATATATTCACAATAACTGAATTATCAGACCTCCATTCAGTGTTTAATCTCAGCTCCTAGTACATACCTTCTAATCCCATAACTGGGTCATTTGCTAGTCCCAGCCTTGCTCAGACCAGATTCCAAAAGCTTGAAACCATATCATGTACAAGAATACTTGCCCTATTTAATTGTCCATCTTTCATATATAGTTATACACATAACACCACCAAGAGATCCTCCTCCTAACAAGTCAAGTCCTCCCCAAGAAAGGCTATGTTTAACGGCTAGCAGGCCATCAGCAGAACATCAAAGGGTCTGGATGCCACCAGCTCTCCTCAGACAGGGTGCGTATGGACTCTGCACAGATGAGCGGGTATATCAGGGAAGACCTCTTGCACTTTTGCACAGGTGCATTGCAACATGATTGCATTTTTGTTGCTGTTTTGTTTTCTGTTAGATCTCAATGAAGCAAACCCTTTATGATCCATTTTAAATTATGAGGAATTATTTAGCAAATATCACTTATCAGAAAAATTAATATCCTGCATTCAGTACAGTGTTGATGAATATGTTTAGCAGTGTTTGACTTCATCAGACTGCCAACATGGGCTCACACAGTAATTCAGAAGGGGTGGGGAGGTCTTGTTAGATGTCATGAAAACTCTGATGAGGGTTCATATTTCAGCTTAAACCATTGAAAATGTAGAACCTTTAAGAATACAGCCATATGTTACTATCGCTAAGTAATTATTCCCAAGTATTATATTGCTTTTCTGTAACATTTTTGGTCTTACTTCTCATACATATATTGTTCCAAATTACAGCCATTTGGGAGAAATGAACTTTATTTGCCTGTCGTTTTGATTTCAGGTGTGTTCACTGTGACAGCTCCCCTTCCTCATGAAAGAGCTCACCTTCTTTTCAATTTTATCTTCCTCCTCCATATCCTGTCAGAGTTAGCTCTGTAGCTAGGGTATACCAATCTGATATGCCCCTATTATGAGACTGTTCATTTCTGATGTGCTTTTTAATATAAGATGTGTTTTGATTTGTTATTATTTGTGTCATTATAGTCCCTTGAGAACCCAAAGAAGGGACAAGTACTTCATTGTCCTCAGTGCTGTTATCTACAAACAAAGCAACTCTATCAACCACACAATCTTCATTGTAGAAGATGAAGGTTTTGCTTTTCTTTTTCTTTTTTTTTTTTTTTTTTCATAGAAGGGTATTATTTAATTAGATTTCCTGGAATATTGGAATGCATTTCTATACAACAGGGGCATCAATTTATAAAGAGTGTGAAAAAAGTGTCCTTTTCTGTAATCAAAAGATGTCAAACTTTATTTGGACTAGCTGGCCAAATGTCCAGTGTTCAAATAGGAAGTCAAGAAAGACAATCAGTTTTTCATTAACACCTTTGTCCTTTGTCCTGTGTGCCTTGCTAATAAAAAAAAGAAATGTTCCATTTTCAAACTAGCTCTATTATTGTTAAGTTATAATATTAGAGTAACACCAAGTAATAATAATTAGTATCAAAAGCTCATTTTAAGTACTGGATAATAAAGGAAAAAAACCCTGCTTTCACCTGAAAGAGTTTAGACTACATACTGAAAGAAAAAAATCAGCATATAAATATTAATAATAAAGGGCTAAGTTCTAGGAGGTTCACCCTTTCTGGACACAAACTGGCAAAGTACATGAGCAGAGGTATAACTCAAGTCTCATAGCTGAAGTCAACAACTCACATGACTCCCTGCACTTTGAAGTATAAGCCCATATGAAAGAAAGTGGGAAAGAAAAGAAAGGTGAGAGAAGTAAGATAATTAAAATTGTTACTTTAAAAAAATTTGCAATTATAATGCAGCCCAGAGTTATGGGTTTTTTTTTCATTCAAGAAATTGCTTCTGCCCTTTGGAAGAACCTCTTGGGAAACCAGGAATCGCATAACATTATTCCTCACATGTGTCTCTAGGACCCTCACAGCCCCCCACTGCATATCCATATTGAGCGGTTTGGTAACACTGCACATTCTCAATAACTTCTGCTGAAAGAAGGCATTGCTTGGAGCTTTGCTCAGAACACAGCCCCTGTCTTTCCCAGAAACTGAATTTTCAAATACAAAGAGCCTGAAGCTGCTGCGGTTTATTCTATTTTCCTCTCACTCTCCATCCAATTTGTTTACGGTCAGTTGTTTGTGGACACAACAAAAGTCAGTCTTCTGAAAACTAGGGCTATCTGTTATTTCTGGAACTCTTCAATGCCAGAGGGAAGTGTTTAAAGTAAAGTATGACATTGCAAACAGACCAGAGAATTTAGTATGGATTTTTTTCTTAGGCTTTTTTCCTGTTTTGACTGTAACAACGTGGTGCAAAGATAAGATTAGAGCTTAAAACCCTGGTTCGTGTGTTCATACGTGTGTGTGTGTGTGTGTGTGTGTTTTCATATGTATATATAGACTTTGAAATGCAATCATAAATATTTACTGTGATACATTTACAGATGGAAAAAGAGCTACTAAATATGAAAACTTTTTCCCCCTAAATACAGGATATGTAATATTTATTCTATGGCTTTGGGTCATACAGTAACAATCCCTTCTGTACAGAACACAACATGTAAAACGGTCCAAAGAAACAGAATTTTCACTACTTCATACTTCTGAAAATCTGTCTGGGTGCTGTGGTTTTAAAAGCTCAAGTTTATTTTGTGTTAGTTTTCTTCATCTCTTGTTAAAAATAAATATTTAAATACAGCTAGTACAACATATTAGCCTTACCTAATAGTGCTATTTAACATTTTTATTGAATAAGGGGATAGGCTCACGCAGGAAAGATTTCATCTATACAGTACGGCTTTCTGATCTAAGCCAGATAAGGCTGAAAGGATTTTTACTTTTGTTATGTACTATAAAAGGAAGTGAATTTATATGTAGGTCACTTAGGCATGTTGTGATTAAACGGGTTTTAAGGTTGCCTACAGTCCTCCCGCTATTTTCTATATGCATTACCAGTTCTGATATTTGGGGCGGGGAGGAAAATACATCTGCCAGCTAACAGTTCGCCAGTGACAGCACAGAACATATTTCTAGTGCCTATGTGTAAAATTTCAGATTTAGTTCACAGGAATTTAGTATGAACGGCTTCGCTGGCTTTACAAAGTCTATGTGAATTGCCTATCCCCTTCAGCAGACGTTGTCGATTTGAATGAAACCACTGCCTCAAAATAGAAGACAAGAATGCCAGATTGTCAGTTGGTTTGCTGTAGACACGGGCAAAGCTGCAAGTCTGGGCTGTCTCACTGAAGCTCACACACTAAGCATGAGGGTAATTTTTTTTCTCTTTCTCCTTCTGCTTTCAAAATAAACCCCAGTAATTCTTTCCCACAGATGGGTAATGGTGACCACCTTCGGATCATTCTCTGATATTGGGGTCCAGAATGTTGCTTCACCTTGTACTATAGGCGTTCAGCCAGATGGATGAAAAGCAGCACGTGAGTCCAAGTCAGGTAGAGCTCAGGATGTGCCCAAGCTGAGACCAGCCTGCGGCTTTATGGAGCTTTTAGAGTTCTTTAGATTCAAGGTTTGCATTTGCTCACAGGTGGTTTCACTGTGAATTTATTGATCAACCAGATACAAATGAAATATTTCTAAACCTTAGTAAATCTTGGAATTGGTCTGAGTCCTCAGAAGAAAGCTTCTATGAAAAGCTGGCATTTTTCTTTTTTCTGAGTTTAATTGGAAACACTTTGCATGTTCCACTAATCACCCCCTTGGGAGAACAAAAGACCAAACTCTGCCAGCTAAACTCATTCCTTTTTGAGACCTTGATTTGTCAGACATTTGTATTTGCAAGCTACATCACAGTTCTATCCCAGACCAGAAACACTAATTTGTGAAGTTCATAAAAATTCTGTATTTCAAGCTAAGAACATGACACCGGTATCATTTACAGTAGAATAAACCCAAGATAGCTTTGCCGAAATCCATAAGGTTACAGCAAAATATGACTGATGGAAGCATGACATAAATCAAATTTTAAGCTTTTACTGTAAAGTTGAAACAGTCTCACCTCCCGAAATAATTCATCCAAGCTCACAAAACATGATGCTATTTCTCTTCTGACTGTCCTAGAAAGACAGGTACTCAGCATAGGTCACAGCCAATGAAGCATTCATTTCTCCTGCCATACTACTTTCAAGTTTTGCTCCAACTATTCATCATTTACTATTTGTTAATCTTCTGTGTGTCACACGGTGTCCCATGCGATCAAGATGGCTAATTACACTCTCAATAATGAGCGGTTTATGTGAATCGTACATGACTACAGAAATTAATGCTGAAAGTCAAGAAAGTTTGACTGACTGGGACATGGTACTTGACAGAACTGCAGACGTTCAAAACAGGACATGAACAAAGATTAATACCAAATATTTTAAGCAAAATGCACTAACAGACAATCTTATGTAGACAATGTCTGCTCCAGTGTGACAGAACTAACAACAGTCATAGACACTGTCGTGGTTTAGCCCC
>VZTV01078716.1:0-11088 GCA_013400875.1 Anhinga rufa
CGTACATTAACCTTCCTCCTGATTTCTGACTCAGGAATCAGTCTGTATCCAGCTTATTTGAGTTTGATTTAATGGTGTGTAGAAGTAAAGCCCTTGAGACACAAGGCGATACTCTGCATATGATTGCTGCTGCAAGCTACCATTTCCAAGGAACAAAAAGTTTCTGTGTATCAAGCCCCTGTGTATGAAACCTCTTCCTCCTCTCTGAAGCATTAGTAGTGACAGAGCACAGCCAGTAAAGATCTAACCATCAGATGCTATGCATTTGTCAAAGAGATGCTTCATGAAATGAGAACGTATCATTATCTACCCATAAACATTTCCTGATAAAACCCAAGGATACTTAAAAATTAGAGAGAAACACTGTTATTTCGTTAAGTTGTCTTTCAGCTGGAAATATATCAGGATGTCTAAAAAACGTATAATTTCTGCTTTTTATTGGAAAGGTACCAAAAGCCAAGACTTGTTCTTTGGGCATGCTGGACAACACATCTTTGAAGTTGCAATATCTGCATGTTTATGTCATGCATATGGTATATCTATGTTAATAATGATCGTTTTTAAATTAATCTCTCAAGGCATAGCTAATTCTGGGTGGCAAGATAAGATTTAAAACCATCAGCAGGAAAGCAATGCAGCCAAATGTTCTGAAAGAACAAAACATTTTCCCTCCTACAGTTAATGGATCTTTATGCATCAAAAATAGCACCTTAACAGTAAAGGAGAACAAAACAGTTGAAGTTGTTTGTGAAGCCTTAGGATGGGCTCCAGCTCCAGACATTACCTGGATGACAAATGACTCTTTCATTGATAAGTCGAGGTACGTTACCCAGCAAAGCCAAGGATCTAATGACCTCCACAATGCCCTGAGCATCCTAACTTTGACTCCGGTGGACACTGAGATTTTAACTTGTTTAGCTGACATAGAAGCACTCCCTAACCCTCAGAAGGCAACTGTAACTGTAATTTTTGTCAACACTACTATAGGTAAGTGAATGTTTGTTGTACTTTGCCTATACTGTTTTCTCAGAACTGTGCTTTTTTGTTTTGCTTTGCTTTGTTTTATTTTGAAAATTTTTATTTGCGAATGAAACACTATGAGATGTACAAAGGGGGTAGAATTAAGATCCAATAGTCACAACCTGATACATAGGTAGGGTTAAATTCACATCTGTGAGAGGACTGGTACAAGTCTAATGAACCACGAAGTCCAGTTTAGAACTGAACAATACAAACGAACCGTTACACCTGCCACTGACTCCTACTATGGATTCACTGGTAAGAAAATTGGCCTTTGCTCTTTAACCAAGTAAACATCTAATAAATTTAGATGATAGGGCCTTTGATGAGGCCCTGCCTGCCATATGAACATAACTTGTTAGACCTCATTTACTCAAAGCCAGACCCTCAGGTGAAATTGTTCTCGATAATATTCAATACCAGTTTTACCACTGACTTGGAAAAAAACCCTGGATTTTACTCCCAGTTTCCACACACAACCCAGAACAGATTCTGTACTAGCACTTCAGATGCAAACAGAAAGTTCTCCATATGAGTTGTGATCAGATGTGATGGAGCTGTTGTAGTATGGTGGTAACATTCCCAGGGCTGCACTGAGGCTGGCACCTAATTGCAGATGGTAGCATTTATATGTAGGAACTTCTATACCATATACCCATCATCAATCTACTATAAGAACGTCTTTGTACGTGGTGTATTCACCCATTATGGAGCAAGAATCAGGTCATCAAGAGAAGCCGCATATTGTGGGCTTTATCCCAAAGTCTACTTAGATTAAAGAGCCATTGGGCCTGCTTTCCTCTGCCTGGTATGGTCTCTTTCACTTCTTAGAGGAAGGTAAAATTTCTCCTGCAGCAACATATGTGGGATTCTTTGGATAGTGCATTTGGTTGCTTTTTAGTGCCTTTTATTTAAGGAAATTCAAGGTCACTTTAATACAGTCATAGATGTTGAGCAAATCTCTCAAGAACAGTTAGACCTTTGATAACCCTAAATATTTTCACAAAGGTTGTCAGCACTTTTGTAATGCTGCCAATCTTTGGCCTCACTGACATCCTATGAAAATAAATTCCATAATTTAACACATTCACCGTATTAGGAGGTTTATTAGGAAAAGGGTGATTTTATCTGATCTGTACTGCTGGCATGGAAGAAAGCATGTGGGACTATCGCTGGATACAGGTACACTGCCACATATGGTGCCATAGTCCACCCTACAGTGACATCCCTTTTATTAGCCTTATCCAGTGGTATGGGAAATGAATAGGTTATATGGAGTATTTTTTGCAGTGGGTCTGTGCATCCCCCGCTGCCTTCGGTACAGAGTAGGGCCTCAAGTCTACACTTCTTTTTGTCATGTGGTGAGCATTGTGAACTTCTGTAATCATGCTGACAGCTTCTCTTGATGAAGAGATTCTTCTGTAATGGGTGAACACAGAACATACAAAGACATTCTTATAGTGGGTTGATGAGGGGTTTGGTATAGAAGTTTCAACATATAAACAGCTGAGGAGGTTGAGTAACTGTATTTTAAGTATGAGTCATTATTAGCAAGCCTTTTTCAGAAGTACTTGCTTTGTAATGCAGTTGAAAAAGGTCATTTCACCACTCTTAATATGACTTTTTTTCTATAGTCAGATTGCTCCTAATTACTGACTAAGCAAAATAGAACTATCCTGAGGAAATTAATAAATTCCTCTGCCTACTCATTTGTGAAGTACTGAGGTATCCACCCTCAGTTTCCATAGCTACCCATTGTAAATCAGAAGAGGAGAAAAATAGATGTCATGAAGCACAATTAGTGTGTGATTAGTGATTGTATAGGACCATCATTCATGTATCTTTGAAAAAATCATTGCAGAGCAGCAGACACTCAAAATTTGTCAGAATATGAGAATATGAAGTCTTTAAATTATTACACATGGAATTTATGGCAGAAGATATATAATGTATATATCACACTTGAAATCTCAGAGCTTGTCTGACTTTTCATATACAAACTCAGCCTTAGCTAGCTGTTGTCAGGAAAGAATACAACTAGCTTCAAACATCTAGGGTATCCTTTCCAAAACTACTGTAATATCAGTTTCAGCCTTCACTTCAAAGCTTGAAGAATTGAATTCCTCCATGTTCCTCACAGGCAATACCTGTCCTTTCACAAGAACTGCAGCCAAAAATCTGAGCCCTCCTCATCTGGCCGTCTCCTGGTCAATGAATGCTCTACCTTCCTACGCCTCTAGATCAGTCTTAATTTCAGACTTTTCTGTACAAGGTGATGCATTTTTATGTCAGTCACTCGTCCCCCAGAGGTATCTCACTCACAGTGGTGTTTGGCTGAGCCCCAGGTTTGGGAACTCCTATGGAGTTATCCCGGAAGATGCATTCACAGAGCTGTTACGGGGAAATGGGGTCCATGGCAGAGACCCTTAGCTAGGCCCAGGCTCTCTTTGGCACCAGTGTTGACTCATGTGGCCTTTGACCTGCAGAAGATGAAGATAGGGAATCTGAGCCTGATCTTCCTTTACTTTTTAAGTTAGCCAGAGAGCTCCAAAGTGTTCAAGAAGCAATGTGCAGCTTTTCCTGGTCTCTCATTTCTCCTTGGTCACCAGCATGTGCTAGGGAAAACCCCCTTTTCTGCAGATACTTTGCCCAAGTAAATTTTTCAGCAGCTTTGGGAAGAGCCAGAGGTCAGGACAGCAGCAAAGGATGTGCCCTATAGAATGAGGAAGTGGCTTCGTCCACACCAAGCACCTCATGTAACTTGGTGTGGATTTACCAATGGGGCTAAAAGGGATTTCATGCCCTCATGCCTTAGTGCCCCTCTCTTGCACCCCTACTTGTGTGTTGAGCTGGCAGCTCCTGCATTCATACCCGCTGGTCCCAGCTCCATTTTCTTTCTGGATCCTCCAAAACTGGGGAGAAAATACAGTGCCAAAGTGCCAGGAGTGCTTGGGTTATATCCTGTCCTTCTCGCTTCAGCTCGGTAGATCCTCTTTTGGCATGTGACCTGAACCTGACAGGGAGCGAAATACCTTGGTGTGGCAGCCAGCCTGGAAGTGTGGGCCAGTCCAGGTGTATTTAGCTCCTCCCTTCACAATAAGGTTAAGCTTTCCCCTATAGCTAAATAGCTGTCTTTCATATTTTAGGCATATTGAAATCCCTGTGGCATGCTTTATTGAACAAAATACAATAAAATATAGGTATTTGTTGCAGTACTTCTAGATAAAAATATTATTATTAAGTTTATCATCAGTTGTAAACACAATTGATTACAGCCTACAGGAATAACCAGTAGTTTGCAGGTAACTGAGAGATTGTTTTCTCTAACAGTCAGAAGAAATTAAAAACATGCTGATTGAGCATTAGGATTAGAGAAGACTGGAACAAATTGCTTAATCATAATGACCTAAGCTTCGGTAAATTTAGACTCCTAATGGAAGTTCAAGCTTTGTAGGAGGCTCTGGTCCTGTATCTTTGCAGTCTGAAACCTCCAAACCCCAAACACATGCCCACAAATATTTGTAGATAGAAAGGATTTACTTCTTTATTCTCTGCCATAGGTAAACCAGCAGATACTCTGGTTCACACATCAGGGGCATAGCCCTGACGCTGCACAGCTACCAGTCACCTACATTGCTGTGGTACCTTTTCCAGAGGCTGTCAGCTAAATGCGGCCATGCAGTCATTAACTGGGACCTCTAATGAGGAAATGACAATCATAAACCCAGTGCAACAGAATGGGTTTTGTCAAGTTTAGATGTGTCTCACACCTGTAATTTGGATTGGAAATTTGTTCCTAAATAGCTGCCAAAATGACTTCAGGGCTGCTTTTCAAAGGGTATCCAAATTAAACATGCTTCTGAAATGTTTGGTTAAAACCAAAGGGCAGGATGATGTGACAATCAGAACCAACATCTTCCTTGTGCACCCAGCTGCGTGAGACGTACAGGGTATTTTTAAAAGTCTGTGCACATGGGAGCTCTGTAAGAAAACTGTTTTGTCATAGCAACTGATTTCAGCAAGATACTGAACTATCTTGAAATCACCTCATTTAACTCCGTAGATTCCAGCAAAGGCAAAGGAATAAGTTAATGTGAGAATGTCAGTAGTGAAGGTGGGTTAGTAGCTGCATATTTCCAAACGGTGCTACTCTTTACAGGTTTTGCTCTTCGCTGCTCTTTAAGTGAATAAGAGATGCCCTACTGAGTATGTCCAAAATTAAACACCTGCTGAAATCAGTGAGAGAAATCCCAAGATGAGATTCATCAGAAAATCATATCTACAGGCTAGAGATCTCCATCTGTGATAGTCACCTAAGACGATTGCTGTGGTCTGTGGGGAAATATGGACACTTCTTCAGAGCAGTTCATCTTACCCAAAGGGAGACATACACATTTGGCCAAATGAACTGTAACCCAAAATACCTATTTTCTCTCCATTGACAAGAGCAGCTAGGCAAGACGCTTAATGTCTGCAGTATAGACATCTAAAATGAATCTTAACCCCTCTTCCCAATGCCAAATGTCTCCAAAGGATGTTGGGAGGCCCAGCATATCTACAAAATAAAGTCTAGGTTGGAAGATTGCAACCCTGTGTTTTTCGGAAGAGAAGTAGCTGTGGGAAAAGTTGCAATGGCAGTAAAGAATTTGCATTTGGAAACATTTTAAATTCTTGGGCACCATCCATAAATACAGCATCCATCAGATGGAAAACTCAGACTCCTTGTTAAATAATCAACAAGCAGTTAACAGCTTCTCACAGAAAAGGTAAATATTCTGAAAAGGATGTTTTGAGGCTCTGATATTATAATGTTTCTGCATTTAATTTAACAGAAAATGATTACAGTGAAGACACCAGAAGCACCTGGGTTATTGTACTTGCAGTTGTGCTTTCACTTGTTGGTATTATTCTGCTGATCGTTATTATTGCGGTTGTTGTACGCTGCTGCTGCCTAAAGAAGAGAGGTAAGTGGACCTTCACAGTTGGTCTATGCATTAAAAAATATCTTCAGTTAGACAGAACACTCGTAGTTGTATCAGCTCTGGTGCTGTGCAACAACCTGTAAGCAGAAGTGTGAGCAGACAGAACCTGCTCTTAACCATGACCTGATCAAGATGCACCTTATTTTCACCTTGCTGTTCCTCTTATAAGTTGGTTCCAAAGTAACCAGTGTCAGCCATTCACATTAACTACAAGGGGGTCGTGTTTTTCAGGAGTACGCTAACTTTCAATGACAGTTCCTAGGCTGTGGTTCTTTATTGAAGCATACCTTCAGTGCTGTGTGCCTAAATTCCAATTTCTGTGTAAGCTATTCTACAGGGATGTTGCATAATGTTGTGAACAGGGAGGAGAGATGCCACTGTGGTAGCTGGAACACAATGCACGCTCTAAGAGGAGCCCTATAGGAGGTAATGTTTTAGCTTCCTGCATTTTAAACGCTTTTTTTTTTCTTTCTTTCTCAGGATCTACGTATCAAAAAGAAATAAGGTAAGCTGGATGAGGTGGGAGAATTTTTCCTTTTAACTGGACTCTTTCAGGCTGTTGCAGGAGGGTGAGAGGGATGTGCCAGTTTCCATGCCCCACCGCCCAGCACTGACAGGATGAGTGGGTGCTGCCCTGCAGTGTGACCTTGCCCATTGCTGCACGGGCAGCACAGGAAGGGAGGAAGGATGCAGGGAAGGCGACTGACCTTAGGGACGAAAAGCAAGGGCCACAGCTCGCAGCAAGATTGTGAACTCTGCTCCCACGATAAACTGGGTGAAAAGAATCAAAATCCTGCAAACGCCACCCCTCAGATTCAGCAAGTGCAGAAATTACGGAGGGAAAATACATTCCTGCTGAAGCAGACGGGCAAAGCAAAGACTTAAAAATTGGCTGTAGCCGCGGGGAAGGCAGGGGAGGAGCCCTGCCTGCGCCGGGCTGGCTGCCGCGGCGAGCCCGGCGTTTGCCCGCGCCGCCACAGGAGGTCACTGCGCGCCCGGCAGCTCCGCCGGGATCCCCGGGAAGCCTTGCCGCAAGCTGCCCGGGGTAGGTCGCATAAAAATTAAAGAAATAGTTAAAGCTGCCCCGATGATGAGTGTCAGCACTTAATCAAGCGATTATGAGTCGCACTTGCGTACAATGCTGTTCGTGCATTATTGCATTGAGTTGGAAAACCTTGGAAATGACATGCTGATNGAGAAGACCTCTAGGATCATCAAGTCCAACCGTCAGCCCAACACTACTGATGTGCGGAAAGCGGACTCCACAATCTATAAGATTGTAAAGTAGGTGTGTTTATTCAGCGCTGGGCAGCACTGGGGGTAGTCCCACCAAAGTCATGCGTGCCTGGCGCGGCAACTTGCTTCAAATTTATACAGTCAAGTGTTACATATACATAAGATTTCGTAATATGCCTATACATATGCATGACCTATCCTGCTTTGTATTGAAATTAGCTCCAAGAGGTCATTTTCATAAGTCCCTCCCAACTGCGCTTGCGCAGTGCCTTCTGGTGGTGGTCCCGGGGTTCGTGGGGGATGAAGGCCAATGACTCTTCTTCGTCACTGCTAGTAACCCCTTGTTTTTGTGCAGACTCAGGTGTTCCTTGGCTCTTATCCAAACCACAGGGGCGGTTCCAGCCAGTTCCTACGGCAAGTTTCTGGAACCATCCCCCGTGAGGAGCCCCCACCAATCTACACAATAGACAACAAATCGCCAGTCAACATCCCATCTACTAAGACAGTTAACAAATCATTAAACAACATCTTATCTACTAAGATTCTCTTAACCCCTTCTCTCACTACCATTTTTGGGGGAAATTTTGTGAAGGACTGTTGACAGATCTGCATTTATACGGCATTTTATTGATATAAAACAAAATAAGGAACTAATTTCCTCTGAGAAAATTATGCTAATCATGCCATGCCATGCTATACCAGTAAAATTCCATGTGATTTCTTAGTTTGTGATGCTAAATTGATCATTTTACCAAGTGCAGCTATATAAATAGAGCAGGACTAAATCAGCAGGGAATGGGAGGCCAAAAGCAGGTACCACTTGTGCCTTTTTTCTGACCAAGATTCTGGCTTGGTTCTGCCAAAAGCCTTCTACAAAGGTCAGCCCTGCTAAGGCAAATCAATTGAACATGCAGGGGAGCATCTGCCCAGCAGTGGGGACTGGTAAGGCTGGGTCCATGTCCTTCCCAGGACCCTGCCTTGCTGATGCAGGTCTGCACAGAGCTTTCTTTCAGACAAGCTGAACAGGTCCAGAATAGGACTTTTACTTTTTCCCTATTTCTTTGAATCTGGTCTGGGCAAATACAATTGTATCTTCATGACAGAATGGGTATTTTTAGATCTCAGTACAGTAAAGCTCCTATTTTCCATTAACTGTAAACATGAGTTGTTGTACTGACTTCATAAATGTTGCTTACACTCTGAAAGTTAAGAAAATGCTTAAGCAAATACTTAAGCATTGGGATGAGTCCAGGCTCTATGGCTTAGCTTGGACTTAGAAACTCAGTGTTGACAGTTCTGCAAAGTTTTAGCATGTGTAAAAAATGACACTGAAATCACAGGAATTATTTACAATCACTTACAGATTTTGTAGATGCAGTGTTTGTTTTTTTTCTTGGACGGAACCTACCTGCAGTAAAAAGAGTGATGATTTTCCAGATTTTGGAAGCTGTGTCGTAGTAGTAGCGAAGAAGTAGTGAGACCAAAGATATATTGTTTTACTTCCCAGATTTATTTTTAACTTGGCTGGCTATCTTTCTGTACCTCCCACACTTTTTGTAGCTGCTTTCAATTTGGCTGCTACATTGACTTTGCTGAGATCTAAGGATCAGATAAAATAGACAGTAGAGTATCATGTAATATGTGGAGGTAGTGGTATTCCTAAACAATTCCCCTCAGCTTCTAGCAACCATGACAGTTTTCTTAGTGGTGTCTAACATGTTTATTTCCTAGAAAAGCCACGTAGTCATAGCTGTCTCGTCAGATTTACATGTGCATCAGTAATGCTAATCTGAAGCTGTATGGGCTTGCAAAGTAATTCCTGCTAAACATAAAAAAGTAGATGCAGCAGTTTCCACAAATATTGCTAACTGAGAATATTTCTTCCTTCCCCTACAAATCCCTGGGTCATCATAGTCCTGCCATCAATTTGTGCTTGCCACATCAGAAACCTAGGCAAAGATGGACCTGGGACTATCCTGGGGAGGAGTCTATGGTAGGAATAGATGAATAGTAGCATCTCTTCTAGCATAAAAGCTTTCAGTAAAAAGGCACTCTTCTCTTGCTGTGCAGCTATGCAGGTCACCGTTCTGCAAATAAAATTTAATTAAATTCTGCAAATTAAAGATGTGTAACTTTAACCAAGGGAGTTCTGTCAACTTCACTGTGGGTACGCTTACTTCTAACATAAATTTCAAAGTGGAAGATTAACTTTGGAGTGTACAGATGAATCACGTGGGAGCCAGCTCTGGTGGTGTGAGAGAACATACTTTGTTTTTGCCATTGGGAGGGACTCAAATCACAAAAATAATGAGCTGTCATAAATGACCTAGCTGGTGCTCCATTATTGGGCCACTGAACATCCTGTAATTCAGAATTATAGATCAAAATCAATTTCCTACAAAACCTATGATCTAGAACAGAGTCTTCATTCTTTGAAGACTGCTTACTTTATTTTCCTGTTTTCTGATAATGCAGCTGATGGAAACTTCCTAAATAGAATTTCGCAGGTAATACTTACATGGGACAAGATTTGTACTAGCTAATTACTTGGAAGGCCCAGATATGTTTTGCACCTATTTTTTCAGAAGTAAGACATATAATTTTTACTCTGTAGCCTACTACCCAAGAGTTCTCATATCATAATGAAGTTCTAATGACAGGTCTTTTTGTTTCTAGAAAAGTTTCAGCTGAGAAGAAAAAAGATGGCAATTTGGAAAACAGGCAAAGGCATGGTAGTGAAAATCAGGGATATATTCCAGAGGAACTGTGGAACACAGAACAATTCCCAAGTGAGTCTAAGTTGGTGAATCACATATTGTCAAACTGCTTCTCAACATAGACATTTTGGACAACACATGAATGTGAATGAATGCATTACAAGATTTCACAATACTTTGTGAAGGACTCCTGCTTGCCCTGAACCTCTTCAGAACATTTTTGATTTTCTAGAGTGTGGTCCTTCAAAAGTATTAAGAAAACATAAAAGTTCTTTGCAGTTGAATTTTGTTTTAGTCCTGGTTTTATTTTTTTTTGTTCTTCCAAGTATCTTCTGGGACCGGAGGTGGGAGTACTGGATTCCCATATGATAGTCAATTTAGGCAATATTTTGCAGTTGGTCTGTAAAAAACAAAAAAAATCCACCACCACCACCAAAAAAAGAACATAAAAAAAAGAAGGAAAGAAAAAAAGGCAGTTAGTGAACTGTGATTTTACTGATAAATGACTAAGGCATTATAAATTCTAGTCCTTAAGCACAAAGACTCTTCAAACGCAAATGTAAATCTCCACCAAATTGTTACCCACCACTTGCATTTATAACTACATTATTATCAAAACGTTTAATCAAACATTTAATGACATAAAATTATTGTGCAGAGTCTATAATCCAGGCATACATCCTTTTCTCTCTAATTAATAAATTGTGAAGAAATAAGTGCACTGGAAATATTTCAAGAGCATGTGGTATTGTAAATTGTAGCAGTTATAAAAAAAATAAGAAAAACTAAGCAAACCTGGACAAATTGATTCTACTGGGTCCTAGATGGGGTCCTTTCATACTCGTTAGTGTGCTGGGTTGACCATGGCTGGCCACAGAGTGCTCACCAAGTCACCCTATCACTCCCCATTCTCAACAGGACAGGGGAAGAAAATAAGATGGGAAAGCTCATGGATCAAGATACAGGGTGGGTATCTGCTCCACTGTGGTCCTCCATGGGCTGTAGCAGGGACAGCCTGCCTCACGATGTTCTTCTCCACAGGCTGCAGGGGAATCTCTGCTCTGGCACCTGGAGCATGTCCTCACATCCTCACCTCCCTTCTTCTCCCACTCTCTCACATTTTCTCAATCCTC
>VZTV01078719.1:0-18708 GCA_013400875.1 Anhinga rufa
TTAGCATGCACTAAAATAAAATGCAGTTAACACTTCACCACGTGCGGTAATGGAGGCTTGAATATCTTGGAGAATGACGCAGGAAGGCAGGTCTGGCTCAGCTGAGTGCAGTCATGCTGGCAAGTTTGACTGACTACAAGGTGCTGCACAGGGAGCTAGGAGGCTCAGCCCTTCAGCAGAAATGAACAGAGCAGCCTTTTGGCCAGGGCTGGACTACAGTAGGTAGGACCTTCCTCCCTTCAAAACATCAGGGAGCACTATTGGGCTCTGCCTAAGTGATTTTAGTGAATGGTGATAGAAAAGTATTGCTTCCCAACCTTAGGTTTTCCTGTACGCCATGCAGTCATGCTGTGCAAGGTCAAAGCTAGCGAGGCTGACCAGATCTGTGCTAGTTCTACCCTGAACCAAACGCTAAGGGTCTCTGCAGATTAACTATGCAACAAATGCAATTTCAGTCAAAATGGTGCCAGGTTCTGGTAAGTGTAGTTCATAGCAGAAAGGGACCATTAGCACACTGTGCTCCTTCCCTTGCAAGTACCAAACATAACCAGCCAAAACTCTTTAATTGTGAGAATTGATGGTGGCAGATTGAGGAAATGACATGCAGATAACAAACAGAGAAATTTTAACAATTCTTCTAACAAAACTCGAAACGCCAAGGTAAAAAGCAGGAAACAGTGAGTTATCAAACTTCTGCAGACAGATGCTGGCAGCTGGGTACAGCGGTATGAGAGCCCCAGCAGCCTCTGCCACTGAAGCCAAAGGGGAAGGAGGGAATGGTGAGGCTTCCTCTGCAAACAGAAGGAAGGTTTCAAAACAATTACTCCCCAAAGGGTCAGTAGAAAAAAAGGCTCAGATTTTTAAAAGCATCTGGTTATCTGGTAAGAATATCCAAAGCATGTAGGTGTCTTTAAACAGCTAATCCCCCCTGGGGAAAAAAAAACCCCAACCCAAAACTGTGTTAATAGCTTAATCATCCCTTAGTGAACCAAACAAAGTTCATTTCAACTTTGAAGGTGGAAGATCAGAACTTAAAAGGAAAATCTCCTAATGGAAAAGAGCCTTCTCTCCCCACTCTCACTCCCAAGGTATGAAAGATAAAGGCACACAGAAAGGAGCAACTTTAGCCTGTCATTCCTGCAGCTCTCTGGGTGACTAATAAATAATGAAAACTCAAAAGTAAGCCTCACATTTGCAAATAATTATTTCACCTGTGAGCATCTGGACTCAAACTTTTCAGTAGCAATTGTGAAGTATCCTGATATGCCTTTCGTGGAAAAAAGCAAAGAATTGAGATACTGAACAACAACAACAATTTTAAGTAGTCCAGGTACAGCCAAGAATTAACTGGAATTAATTACTCATCTAGATCTGGTGAGTTTCTCTGTGTTATGACAGCTAACAGTGAGATAGAAGGAACTCAAGAAAGCAAGAAATTTTTCATAATACAAAATAAAAAAATGGTGAAAAAAATGAAAACCCGTATCTACAGACAGAGATATACTTTGATATTCTTCAACACCTCTTCAAATACAATTTAAGCATTGCAATCTAAGTTTCTTTTTCTCTGAGACAATTCAAATGGGAATTATCTTTCTCTCATGAAAAATATTTCTGCTCACAGTCCTACTGCTTTCCTAACTCTGCTTGTACGGTTGAATGTACAGTCAAGAAATGGTAAGAGGAAGGGGAGAAAGCTGTAGGTATACAATATCAAGACAAGCAACTCCAGATACTGAATTATACTGCCAGATTAAGAGACACTTTTAATTCACTACTAAGTTCCATCAGACCTTTCAGTTTATGGCATAGCTTTGTGAACCAAAAAGCTAGTAATGGTACCAAAAAAATGGTACCATCAGTACAGCAAATTCCATGTTAGGAATCATGGAAGTGTTACTTTGATGATAAAACCATAGGTAATTACTAAAAAAATAGCACAAAACATTACCAAAGTTAGTTTAACAGCAATAACAGAAACTTATTTTTTTAACACAAGTTATTTTCAGCTTTCAGTAGGGTCTTCCATACATGATCGAAGGCTAGAATTCTTTTGTATTTTTTTGAAAGGGAAATTGGACATACAAAATCTTGTTTCTGCTTATTTAGAAGCCTTGTAAAAATTCTTGTAGCTGTGCAACTATTTCTGTATCCACGGTTTCCATAAGTGCCTGAAAACCTTGTTCTCCCAGTAATTCCTGCTGTGCCTTTAGCTTCTCATAGATGAACTGCTGCAATGACAGTGTGTGTACAGGGTCCTTCAGTGCAAGCTGTGGAAAACATGTAAGAGAAAAATATATAATAATGCACTAAAAAGTACTCTGCAACTTACTCATCTCTTTTATAACCTCAGCTCAAGAAAGAAATCTTCTGCTTTTCTTTGTATTTAATTGAGAAAGAAGAGGAAAAATTCCTGCAGAGCAAAGATCAAATTATTATAAAAAGCAAACATCAGTTTAAAACTATTTGAAAGTCTCAAAACCTGGACTCAGTCTGCTGTAAGATTTCACCCTTCTGTAAAATAAAACAATTTCATCGCTGCTTTGTTAATTGCTGCCGAATGAGTTTCCCATAACTTCTAAAAAATACATCAGATGTTACCATGATAAGCACTTTAGAGATGGCGTGAAGTGTAGTCAGTTATATTTTATTAGTAAGGAAACTTCTGAGCTCTTAATACCCTGCTATACTGTTATTTCCAAAGAAATGAGGCATATTAAACTTGCACAACTGCTCTTTTGGCATGATACAAAAAAAGAAATATTTGAATTTTAATATGCAGTGCAAGACTTTGAACCTTAAGATTATTTACTTCTTTATTAAACATTATACCTAAAACACGGGGTAATACTCCCTGAAACAGCCACATAAATATAAGACAGAGTAAAATATCCAAAACCACTGTAATTACCACAAAAGAGAAGCTAGTCTTATTTCTTATGAACAACACCACTGAAAAAGCAGGCAGCTTTAAGCCTCTTCCATCAATGTTTGCAAGTTCTTCTTTCTTATTATGGTCACCTCACCTTTCGTATTGTTAATCACTTAATCATTCCCTTAGTATTCCTAATATTGGCTTTTTAGCCTTCAATCCTTCACCATTTCCTATTATCCAGCTATTCTACATTTCAAAGGTAAGATATGATCTTTTTGTTACTTATTCCTAACATTACACTCTTTTTAAAAGTGGAGTAATTGCAACAATAGTTTAGTGTCCTGTAATAATTCTTCTCAATAAATGTAATCTGGTCTTTAGAATAGAAACAGACTTTTCTAACAAAATTTCTAAACCACAGCTACCTTAACCAAGATTTGCCAAGGTTAGTGATATCCTTTTTTAAGAGTGTTAGTGCAATCTACAGGGTAAAATAAAAAAAGACCGTCATGCCAAGCAAAGAATCTACCAGTTTCTGAACAATTTGCATTTGTTAACCAACAATTGTAATTTGGGACATATAACACATTTCTAATTAGTTAGTTTCAGTAAGTTCATAGCTCTGAACAGTCATATATAAAACTACTGTAGGGAATTCTACACAGAAGAACGGGTATTAAAATTGACATAGACAAGTGTTCTCATCCTTGTGACCCTGACAGAGCAGCAACTAAACGAATGGCATGCATTACAAAGTCATTTTGGGAAGCGCCGCCAAAAAGTCATTCTTTAACATCCTTTTAGCTCACAAACCAATTACTCTACATATTTAGTTAAATGTATGACTTATGTGACCCTACCATAAACCCTTGGTTAAGTTAAAATACTCAGAATTAGAATGGGAAGTCAGAACAATTTGCCTTAAATTATCAATTTCAGGTAATTTTTCTTTCTACTCTACCAAGGCAGAATCATGTAATCAGCAATTTTGGTATTACAAAGTTTATTCTCCTGATACCCTAAAAAAAAAAAAAAATAAAATAAATAAAGAAAACCAGACTTAAATCAATGGTAAATAAACCTTTTATTTCTCATATGTCAATATTCACTAATAAGCCTCCACTTCAGTCCAAATATTTCCCCAATTTTAACAAGCTACTAGAATACACGTATGTGTGTAATGCTGTTCTAGCAGCCCAATGGCGGTTTTCAAAATCTGAACAAAAGTGCTGTATTGTTTTGAACATAAAGGGTTTGAATCCTTGCTTATTTGCAAAGCTTGCTGGAACTTCAAGTCTGAGCTATCTCTAGCATCTCTTACAATAATAATTACAAAGATGCTCTCTAGCATCTCTTAGAAGTGCTAACCCTCTAGCACCTGCCTCACGGCAGATGATGATGGGTTTCCAAATAATCCTCTGGATCATCCCTGCAATACCACTGACAAGTAATTAATCTTGGAAAAACAACCACAGTGAAGAAGATTACGAAACTTAATATATTACAGAATTCAAAGTTAATATTTTTTATTTATAATGGAGCTGCCAGATTTGCACAATGCTGGGAGTTACAGGAATAGACTACTGTATGCACTGCAACTTTGGTACATAATTACTTTGATTTTAGAAGGATTATAATTCCACATTTTCTTTTTCATAAAACTTCAGTGAGGCTAGTTGACTTTACCTGTAGTATTTCCATTAGACAGGAAAGTAACTGAAACACTTCTGATGCATACTTACCAACATATGTTCTATCAGGACAAGTGGGAAGTTATACAAAATGCTGCTTAGTTTATTGCAACAAGCATAAACCCATCCCTCACAGTTCAAAGCAGCAGCACTGTAAGCCACTAGGGACTTCTGTGGTATGATTAATGCTTGCTCCTAGAAGCAGCATCTAATATCTGTAAGCCAAATGGGACTTTAGAGTCTTCAGACTTAATTAAGGAGTTAATACACTAACTTGATTTCATTCACATAGTTTTGTCAAAAATATTTCAATTAAATTAAAGAGTGTTCTGCAACAACTATATATTTGCTTTCCTTTCACTCTGTTTTTTTGGAACTTGTATTCAGAATTAACAAAACAAATTAAATAGCTTGTTATAATTAGTTTGTCAACAATATTAGACAAACAGCTGCAGTCTTAGCTGAATAAGCAAGCAAAATCCTAAGTCTGGGAGAACAGTAAGCACTGTTCTTTATTCACTGTATTTTCTTTATGACAAAATTAAAATAGTATCTGGTTTAAGAGAAGACCCATAAGAGGTTTTCAGATTATTCTATTTGCTTTTTGGAGGAGAAATCATCCTCTTGAAAGTTGAGTCCCCAGCTTGCTAAGCGCTGAGCATCCAACATCAGTCCAGCAGGAAACACAACCATATCAATATTAACGCTGGCTACTTAGTATGTAAACACTGGGTGAGGGACCATTTTTTTGTAAATACGTATGTTGAGTTCCTAAGTGTGTGGCCAGAGTTTTTTTTTTAATTGAAATGCTCCTGATTCCTATAAGAGCAAAACACACATTTTTTTCCAATAGAAAAAAAAAATCCTAGAAAATTCCAATAGCTTCTTAGTCATAGCAGCTACAGATGTGAAACAGAAGTTTGGCAAGGAAATACACATCACTGAAATGTGCTTTACACTGCTCAGTGAAAACCTGATTTGACTAGCTTCTGAATCTAGTTACTTTACAAATTGGCCTTGAAACTGGACACAGGTGCCAACGTGGACCTGGACTGAAGAAACTAATCTTCCACCTCACTGGTTGCAAACAGCAGTTTGAATCAGAAAAGCAGTACAGAGGTTTTACAGAACAACCATTTCCCATCCCTCTAAACTCCACTGGCCAGCATCAATGGCATTCTGCAGAACTATCAGTTGTTTGAACCAGTACTTGTTAGGTGGATCTCCTTCCTCACCATCTTTAGACAATACTACAGTCAAAAAAATCACAGAATCACAGAACGGTAGGGGTTGGAAGGGACCTCAAGAGATCATCTCATCCAACCCCCCTGCATGAGCAGGCACAGCTAGAGCAGGGGGCACAGGGCCGCGTCCAGGCGGGGTTTGAATGTCTCCAGGGAAGGAGACTCCACAACCTCTCTGGGCAGCCTGTGCCACTGCTCTGGCACCCTCACAGGAAAGGAGTTTTTCCTCATATTCAGGTGGAACTTCCTGTGTTCCAACTTGTGCCCGTTGCCCCTTGTCCTGTCATCCTGCGCCACTGAAAAGACTCCAGTCCCATCCTCCTGACACCTGCCCTTCAGGTACTTATAAACATAGATAAGATCCTCCCTCAGTGTTCTCTTCTCCAGGCTGAACAAACCCAGGTCTCTCAGCCTTTCCTCATAAGGGAGATGCTCCAGAAACTTTGATCATCTTTGTAGCTCTCTGCTGGACTTGCTCAAGCAAATCAATAAATGAAAGTCTAATAAAACTCAAAAAAGTGTGCTGGTGGTATATGAATTAAATTGTTGAAAAGATTTCCAGAACTTGAGAGATTCTCTTCAGTTTATGTATAGATTCAGTTTACATATAGATAGTTTGATACTAAAGAGGGAGGAAGAATGCTGGACATAAAATTATACATATTTACCCTGATGGTTTGGCTAGTATCTCATGACTGTGATGCTCCAGGAAAGACTGGAAAAATAATTTAAGGAGGGAATGTATCCTTTACTTTTAATAGTGATTATAAAATGGAGCCAAATGACACAAAAGGCTTCTAATATCAAAGCTTTTTAAAATATTTCAGTGGGACTCATATTAGACCTGTGGCTAATTTGTAGATTAAATGTGTAAGAAATTATACCCCAAACAATGAAGAAAAAATATTACTTTCAGTAAACTACATTATCACATAAAACTTGATCATTTGGCTTATTACACTGCAACTTATTTATTTATTTTCCTGAAGATATAAAATCACAATTCATCTAGTTTATTCCCATACTAGGGTAAAATAAAAAAAACTCTGTAGCCTTCTATGTTTACCTATAAGCATCACCTAAAACATGTACCAGTATGGATAATTCAAGTTTTAATAATATGGATTTTTACTGGAAAACACTTTACTTCACTTTTCCTCTCCACAGTTTCAAATAAAGAGTTGAAAAAACTTTACTCCCTTTTAAAACAATGATACCAGAGTTCTTAAAATATGCATTACAGGCACAGAAAAATAAGTCACCTGAAATCGACACCCTATGAGCAATGCAAGGTCTTGAGTCACTCACTCTCCACCTGTTTACATTTTCCTCAATTATTTGCAATGAGACTAAAATATAGCAGTATCTAGAAATCTAAATTACATAAAATTATCATAAACTTATAAAGCACAGTTCTAGCTAAAACTCTCTTTAGTAATTTTGAGCTCTGCATAATAATAAAGAGAGTTACCAATGACAGGATAAAGGCATAGATCAAAGAAAAATATCTAGACCCTGTCCCAACATCGGGAAGTGATACTTAGCATGGACCATGCCAGTTTATCTTTTTTCTCATATTAATGGCCTTAAAAGTTGCAAAGCATTATTATTTTGAAAAAGAATCCTATTTATCTTTTCATTATCGTTTCATGAGGTTTAAGCTCTAAGCCCTGATACAGGCTGCTGATTCAGCAATGAAATATATATAAGGGTAGAATCCTCTTGCAGGAATGAAGTGGGACAGGAGACTAGAAACTTTCTTAAATAAATTGCAGATTGCCTTTAGGTTGTTCTTGATTTTCCTCTTCTCGCTTCAAATATTTATTCCCACTTCTATTTCACCAGAGGTATCTGCTACTGCAGTTGTTCTAAAAGTCACATGAATTGAGTGTGTGTGCTGAGGCTCCTACAGAGAGGAAGAAACTTCCAGTACAGGTGGGTAGAAATGGGCCCAGGTCACGTTTTGTTTTTAATCCAGTTTTTCAAATCAAATGTTAGCTTGCACTTTCAAAAACATGAGTAACAATCCTGATTATTATTTGACAGTTCTACTAGTGACCTACCCAAATGACCTGTATAATTTTGCAATAAACAGCCATGAGAAATGGCAAGTCTCAATTTCTGCACCATCCACAAGAATTTATACTGAGCATATATTCAGCTGGGATTCAGAATGAATTTATAGCTGACATTCATAACAACTAGAGTTTGCTTGCTTTAACAGCTGTGAGAAATTGCATAGAAAGGAATAATACAGTGAATACTAAAGTTAGCTGAAAAAATTACAGTATAGAAGGCTCAAGTCTGAAATGTATCAGGAATAATTGGCTAAATATGGGAATGAGAAGAGTGAAACTGACAGCTGTTCTTACAAAAGAGGATTGAAAGGAGAAAAACAAAGGATTTTCATAATACTTTGGAATTATTAGGTTATTTCCAGTAACCATGGAAATAGTTATGTCCAGATTATGAGATCAGAAACAAAAATGAAGCTTCGATGTTCATGTATGACAATTTATTCTGTGTAAACCTTCCAAGACTGGAAAGGTGTTTAAGCTGAATGGCAAAGAACAGCTCAGGAACAAATTACAGGCAATTCCTTACAGAAAAAAAGGAAACTGACATGCAAGGGTAGATATATTTCCCACATAAATCAAAACCTGCATTGTCCTGTCCTTATTGGTCCTGGCTCCTCCTTACAAAGGTACAGCCATTTCTCTTTATTCAAAAGGCCATTGACTCTGTATTTCATGTGACCCCAGAACAGTTCCCTCACTATGACTGTGTTCATCAACACTGTACTGGTGTGTTGTATCATTTAGGAGGGAAGAATGATACAGGTCATAAACCAATGTCCCCTACTTTTTACATTGCCTAATATAACCGCATTGAAGGTAGCCCACAGGAAATCTAACATGTCTAAATTCCTAAATACCTATCTGAACTATTAAAGTCAACCTGTAACTGAAAAATTAGGAGAATTTCTGCAAGAAAGTATATTCATAGAAAACTAAGAACATGAAAGGACTGTAGGTTTAAATTCAGTTTGTTTTTTAAATCTGATTAACAAACAAAATGCATCTCTCTCCCTGTTGATATACAGATATATTGATCCCTATCGATAAAGAGATATACAAATCTATACAGGTCAAGAAATTATCCAAAACTGCTAAGAATAAAAATTATCATTCTGCAACAAACACCCAGATTTTAATTTAAGCCCACAAACTAGAAGAAAATTTAACCAAATTTAACAGAGCGTAGAGATGCTTTTAAGAATAACTGAATTATAGAACTATCTAATACATTTTTAAGGACCACAGAAAATATTTCTGTGTTTTGTTTAAATCTCAAGTTGCAAGACACTAGGAATTTCTCTTAATGCATTACTAATACCAGAAAAATATGCAAGAGTTCTTGTGTCATTTTCTTTTTTTAAAAAGGAACCATATATGGATTAGTATTTAAAAGAAAAGCCTAAAACCAAACCAAAAGCATCCAGTGGCTTAAAAAAAAAAAACAAAACAAATTAAAACAAACTGTCAAAAGCCACCCAAACTCTTTTCCACTCCTACAAGAAGAAATAAAGTCCTAAAAAAGGATTGTCCACAAGTATTCTTTTGGATACATGTAGGCCAGTTAGAGCAAATGCATAACAGGGCCACACGTATCTACTTAATCACCCAGTTCTACGTTTTGAAGTTACTCAATGCCAAGCAGTTCAGACTCTATTTTATTCCACAGCATCTGTACACTGCAGTTTTCCATGTGAGGAACCAGTTTCCCTGAACTCTTATAAAAATAAGTTAAATTACGAAACATTCACAGATTAGGTTGGACAAAAATAGAACAATTGCATGGTACCTAATCCAGATACCGTCATCTAAATCAATGCTCCTTATGAAGAGTACTTTACATTAGAAAAAGGTTCTATGCAAGCATATGGATCAGTAGCTGTTCAGGTAAAACACATAATCCAATATAATAAACATTGTTTCACATATGTGAAATTTGGCCTGCCATGACATTTCAGTAAGCTTTATCTCCCTGCATCTTTCAATAAACCCTTTTTGTAGTATCTTAGTATTATAACGTCCAGATTTTGTGAACAGATAATGTTTATTTTGGCAACATTTTCCAAGACTCAAAAGGATGACAGTTTGTCATCAAAGTATTTTCCTTTTTTGATTGAAGAGAAGAATTTTCAAAGAACAACCGATGAACCAAATCCAAAGGCAAAGAATTTAGTCTGACACAAGTGAATCACATATCAGTTCTATAATTGAGTAACAGATCTAAAACTTACCATTTTTTTTCTTTTGTCTTGTTCTGTGGGAGGTTCCTCATCTTCTGTAACTTTGGGCTCTTCAAAATGAGACATCAACATGCAGCTAAGAATGGAAATACAGTTTTAAAATACTTTAGAAAATAGTTTCAACTTACATTATAATTAAAAATTATTTTAATTCACCTTTAAAAACACAGGACAGATATGAGGGAGTTTGATGAAAGTCAGTCAATCTGTTAGGAAGTAATTTTTTTCAGATAACAGTGAATCCAAAGAAGCCTGAATGCATGTTCTGTCACCTACACCCATGTAACAATCTCATTTAGCCTCCATATTTTAGCTCAAGTTCTGGCTTGAAAATGCATTTCTGCATATAGAAAACAGACTTTGTGGGTTTAAAAAAAAATTAATATAGAAAAACCTGTCTTAAGCAGAATTTCCTAATCTTTCCAAGGAAGTCCTATACAAGCAGTCTGTATGCTATCAACATGAAAATCAAAGTGGCACACATGCAAAACTAGCAAATATTTCTCACTGCATTCATGTTTTCCTGTGAGATCTTTAACAAGAGGACCTGAAAACTAATATGGTCACTGTTATTGGTTCTAGACAATAACATCTACGAGACAATGAACAGTAATGTTTTAGGTGGACAGAAATGAGTTAGCTTCTACTAACTCATGAGTTTTTTCTAGGCAGGTAAAGCAAAGCTTGTAAATGTCTTATATTTTGTTTTGCTCCACCCTCAACTGGTAGGTACCAATACACAAAATTAACAGCCACATTTTAACTATTATTTTTGTAGTAAGTATAAAACCAGAAAATATTTTTAAAAAAGACAGTGTAAACGCCAGATGTTTATCTGTCTCTTGCAACAGTTTGAATGGACTTGGTGAAAGCTATTCTACAGCAAACATGCTTTCCATTCACTTGACGTTCTCTACGTTGAAAGAATACACAAATATTCCACCTCCTTTACCAAATTTTTCCTAGAAAATCTGCTTTAAAAACCAAAAGGATTTAAAAATCACTGAGGTGACAACTCGCCACCATGTGCTAGGTATGTTTTATGGGAGGAAGGACACATATTCCACATATTACATTATAGCTCATTTGCAGCCCTGTACTACTGTGCATTTTAATTGCTGCACTCCACTAGCAGGTGAAATGTTCCTGCAGCTAAGTTGAATAACTTGTTTTAAAGTTAAAAAGAATTGTGCTTTTATGTGAAAATGTTCAGACTTACTCTGTTTATATATACAGTTTTCTATTAACATATGTTTAGAGTTGTATGAAACACCTGCTGAACAGCATGGCAGAAGGGTCAAATGCTAACACAGAGCCATTTCCAACAAAGGGAGTAGTTATTTCAAAATAATACAGCAAATCTCCTATCTTGTCTTCTCATAAATGGCATAATTTCTCACAACTCAGTTTATTAAAAAAAAAAGGAGACAAAAATATGTCAATTGCCAAAACACAGAAGATTAAACTAACTTATCAGACCTTGATAAATTTTAGGTTCCACAAAGAGTAATTCAAAAAACTAGGAGGAAAGGGAATTAAAAAAGATTACAAAAATGGGAAGAATATGAATATTCGTGAGACAAGACTAGAACAATGGAATGCTCCCCTATCCATTAAATCTGAGGTCTGTAAAGCTGTCTTGTAATCATCACTACAATTTGAAACATAAATGCTAGGAAACCTGGTTGAGCATAATCCCTTTTTATTGTAAGCTAGGACACCGTGTAATCATTTTCATAACTGTCATGGTTTTGGCTGGGATAGAGTTAATTTTCTTCACTGTAGCTGGTATAGTGCTGTGTTTTGGACTTAGTGTGAGAATGATGCAACGTTTTAGTTGTTCCTAGGTAGTGCTTACACTAGTCAAGGATTTTCCAGCCTCTCATGCTCTGCTGGGTGCACAAGCTGGGAGAGGCAGGGGCACAGCTGGGACAGCTGACCCAAACTGGCCAAAGGAATATTCCATATCATATGATGTAATGCCTAGTATATTAACTGGGGGGAGTTGGCCGGGGAGGGCAGCAATCACGGCTCGGGTACTGGCAGTGTCGGTCAGCAGGTAGTAAGCGGTTGCATCACTTGGGTTTTTTCCCCTGCCCCTGGGTTTCGCCTCTCTCTCCCTCTTCGTCCCTTCCCCCACCTTATTTTTTTTTTTTCTTCTTCTTCTTCTTCTTCTTCCTCTTCATATTACTATTATTATTATTGTTATTATTATTATTAAACTGTTCTTACTTCAACCCGCAAGATTTCTTACTTTTGCTCTTCTGATTCTCTCCCCCATCCCACAAGGGTGGGGGAAGTGAGCAAGCGGCTGTGTGGAGTTTAGTCGCTGACTGGGGCTAAACAACAATAACCTGATCAGAAGTCCATCTAAAAACTGGTGAGACCTTTATCTCTGCATTTGTATTTGGAAAGGCTCTTCCAAAATCTCATTGCTCTACTTACAGTTTCTTCAAATTTCCCGTTTAAATATATTCTTGGTCAGCTTATACTTAAGCCAACACTATTGTTTAATTTGTAGTTTTCCCTGTGCACATTTATCCCCTCTTCATCCTTTAGTGGCTGCAGTTCTCTATTGCTTCAGCCTTGATTTTCCTATGCTCAACATGTTGTTTTAGTCTCTGCACTACAGTAATTAGATACTAGATAATCAGTGAAGTACACAATTTTTTTTTCTGAACCAGTTCAGGCTTAAACCATTCTTCTTCAACCTGGAGAGCTAGAACAGTGCACACAACTCCAGGTGAGTGCTCTCACTTTTTTTACTTTCAAATAATGTCAAAATGTGTAACACAAATGTTAGAATCTTTCAAACAGCCAATTCAGTATGAGTCAACAGAAATATGTCCTTGGTTCAGTATACCTGTATTTTACGAAGCAAAAACAATGCCCAGAGTTTGGAAAAGTACAGTGCAAGGTCTACAAGCCTTCAAGCTTAAAATATGAAATTAACTAGGACAAAGTTTTATTTATTTATCTGTGAGAGCTCTTTTCAACAACTGCTGACAAGATAACATGTTTAGAAATAGAAGGCACTCTGCAACATTGTCACTGATTGTAAATAGAACACAGGTACAAAGCACGTTCTCAAACTTTGGAGTTACATCTTCTATACCAAAAGTTGCAGGGCGTGGAGGGTGGAAAGCCAATTCTTGGGCATAACTCAGGCTCGCCATGAGTGGAGACCATTCTCAGAGCACATTTGTGTGCGTACCACCTGTTTTAAGTGGAGGAAAACTTAATAGATTGCATGCAGGCTGTTCTCTGCTAGCTGGTTTCAGTGCCAGCAAACATTCCCGTAAGCAATTAGCTAACTAGTTCAGATACAGTCTGTTCTATTCACCAGGTAATTATCTGAAAGTTAGAAAATGTTTGATTCTTAGCATCTGGTAAACACTGTTATTAGAATTTAGTGTCTGTAGGGACATTTTGCAGAGCACCTGTTTTTAATGTTTTACAACTCTCCATCATTCTAAAAATATACAATGACTACAAAGAAAAAACAACATTAAGATCTCTGTCCTAAAAAAATCCTTATTATTTAGTGTTTTTTTACTTTTCCAGCTTTGATGGGATACCATCAGTAACCTGAGACTCATCAGGAGATGAATGAGCGTGGTGCTGGGTGGGAGTGCACTCTGAGCACCCCTGACACCACCTTTCTGCCATGAATGAATTCTTCCTCCTGGCTCTGGAAACTGCCTTTTGAGGTATGCCCTGTAGCAGCCAGTGTGTTAAGTGGAACAACTGAATGGGGAGAATTGTCCTTGTGGGATAGATTTTCAAGTTCTCAAGGCCATGCAGTATTGTACACTACGTCCACTCAATGAGGTTGAGGCATTTAGGAAAAGATCTTGGTTGAAGTCCAGATGTCACACTCAAAGAAACTCTGAGCTATCACCCTATCAACATACAAGCTTGTTGGATTGTAATTTTAGATATAATAGTAAAGTGATCAAAAAGCAAATCTAAGCATATGAACATTTTAAGACATCACTTAGTAGATAATGAACAACAGAAAATTATATTGACTGTCATTTTAAGCTCTCCCTCCTCCGTCACAATTATTTTTTCTTAAGACCAAAAAATTCCTATCTTACTAAAACATTCACTCCTGTGAAAACAGAACTCTTACAAGTATGTCTTATCTGCCTACAGATTTTTCCAATCAAAACGCTATACATAAAAGACTACTACTACTGTTAAACCCACAAAAATTTATTAGATTTTCCACTTACTCTTTGTAAGTTCCTGTTTCAGGATCTTCAGTCATAATATCATGCAGCCCTTCCACTGAAATGTTGATGATACCACAAAATTTATCTTGGATAACACTGGAAAAGAACACAATTTATCTTGGATAACATTGGAAAAGAACAGGAAAGTGACTTATCTAAAGGAACTAAACAGGAAATTTGCACAATAACTGTAGAGCTACTAAGCAGTATTTTTATTGCTTACTGCTCAGCTGAGCATGCTGTCAAGCAGCTAATTCAATATTTTCTTTAATTACACAAAGGCTTCAAAAATATGCAAGAAACATTATTCTTAAATAGAACAAAACCTCATATGCTACCATTGAAAACCTAGAAATAATTGCAAATGGAATAAAAGAAAAAAATATATTAGCACAGGACTCAAGAGCTGAGTCGGGATGGCATGCTCCTGCTAGAAGGCAGGTCAGAGTACTGGCTTCTATTCCTGACACATTTACACATTTTCTCCCATCACTATTCGATGCAAAATCTACATACAAACCCTTGAGCAAAGGGCAGCTTGTAAAGATAGGACACCCCCATACTGTTTTCTCTGTCCAGCCTTACGGGTATTTCTTTACCCTCCTAGGCAGCTGAATGACTCCCCATAGAGGGTGAAAAATACCCGCACCCAGTTCTGTAGGAAATCCACTTCCCTGACTATAGAGACAGGTGAGGTAGGATTTCTGTGCTACACACAGGCACCTCCTGCCATTTGAAACATTAACCTATTTAAGACAACTGCCAATGGCTGGTAGGTATCACTCAGGACTTAGAAGAGATAAGCACCTTTCCCCAGCATGTGCCAAAGGCCAGACTGGATACCCCCACGATGCCCAAAGTGTCACTAAACACATTTAGACACTTGTCCCTGCCTTGAGAATTCATGTGCCTGTAGGGTATGGGCATATAAACGTCATCTCCCTGTGATGTATAAAGTAGGTGCCACCAGCTCCTAATTAATGGAAAGCAGCTGTGACTGGTGTCTCTGCTGAATTTCCTGCTACTGTAGGTCTAATGCCAGAGATGTACCATTGTGGGACTTCAGTGCATGGAATCCTACTCTGTGAACTAGTAAAGGGTGAAGACATACTGCAAGTGAAAATATGTTAATCTCGGGAAGACTGCAAAAGTTCCAGCTACAAGCAGCAAAGAAACCGAAATGGCCTAACTTATGATGGTAAACTAGAGCTCTCTTCCTGGGACTGCTGTTGACTGAAGCATTTTATTATTCCGTTTGGAATTTCAGGCTTAATTTTCCCCAAAAGATGCTGCTGTTGTCCAGTAGGGGCAGAAGCAGACATATTCCATATTGTTTAAAGGTACTGAATACTAAGGTCATGTATTGTACTTTGATCCTTTATATTTTAATGTAGACAAATCTATATCTTAATATTCTTTCATTTCCTTTTCTTATTTGATATGAACATAGGACAACTGGATAAACTGCAGTTCCTTGTACATTAGTTATTGCATTTGAAAAACTTGCTGTCAGACATAAACCAAACTTTTACGTACACAACAAACAGACTTATATAGCAATGGATACTTTGAAAAAATGCATATCAAGTTACAATACTAAGCATATAAAATATTTCTTTTAAATTTGTTTTGACAATTATGATTCAAATCATGATCATTTAATTTCCAAATGATTATTTTTGTTCCCTTTTTTATTCAGCTACTGTTGAATGCCAGGATCTGAAGTGTATTTTTATAATAAAATTTGAAACTCCTAAATTCCATAAGATGAAAATTGACACAATTTTTATTCACTCCGGCTTATTCTTATGATCATTGTCAAGTATATATTTTAAAAGAGACTTTCTCCCTTTCCAAAAAGCTTCTCCATCTCATTCAGAACAGCAAAGCATTAAATGTTGCGAGACTGAATCTTTGTGGGGTTCTGCAGAGAGTGAGCAAACAGCCTACCTACCACACAGCACCACTCAGAAAGCGAGCGCTGCCTGCTTAGTAACCAGCAGAATGAGCCATCAGAGACGGAGCAGGTTTCTTCACTTGAGTCAGAGATTCCCACCTAGCACACCTCCCATTAAAGCTCTTTACTATTTATTGTTAAAGCTTCGTACTTTTTTGAAAGACATCTCTAGGAAAATGTGATTAATGTGGTTAGTATTTTCAAACATGAGAAAGGAAACAGCTGTCCTCAGATTCATGTCAATAGAAGACAAGGAGCATTCAACCAAGAACAAATGTAAACACTTTGCACCCTGGAGAAGCAAACTATGCCCTGTACATATGCACTATTTAATTAATAATACTGATTGCTATCCATTACCTTGTAGTTGTATTTCTTCCTTCCAAGCTGCATGAAGAATCCCTAACTGCCACAGAACTTTTATACTGGGAGGGAAGAGAAAGGTGTTTGACCCAACGAAGGCATAGCCTTTTCACGAGCTGCAATGATCACAGTCAATCTATTCAGGGAGGTTACTTTAGTCAACCAACAGGTAAATAAATACCCTAGGCATAGTGCTTTTTAACTTTATGAGTTTTTTCCAAACTTGCAGATTGATAGGGGGAGCACACAGGGAGACCCATTTCAGTAACTTGTGTTTTCAAGGATATGTGATATTTCCAGAAGAAACTGAGGATAGCTGCTGAAGACCCAAAATACTGTTCTTGATAGTTAGCTCCAAAGCACATAGAGAAATCATTAATTTTGTTACTTGGAGAGTACTTGCAGAGTATATTTGTACTTTATGGCATAAATGAAGAATGATATTTTACTTCTTTCTTCAGTGAAAGATGGAAAATTAATGGAATTTTTTTTTGAGGGAATCAATGCTGAAGAATGTAGAAGACCTTTCAAAATGGGGTAACTGTTTGTTTGCTGCTGCTTTCAGGAAAAATCATACCTCCTTTTTTCTCCCTTTCTTCTTTTTCCCTTTAAATGGGACATGAAGTTTCTTCCTACCAAAAACTCACTGAAATGTTTACCAGGTATGGAATCATCAGACCATGCATTTATTTTTAGAATACAAGACACATGCTGGTGAAAAATAAAGACAGCATAGGCTCATTGTGATTTGAAAAAAAGAATCCTCAATTAAAGTTCAATGCCAATATAAAATGCATCAGGCCTTATTTTCATAGAAGAGAAAGAGAGCCATGCAAATCAACGTAATACCTTTTTAAAGAGATTAAAATTAGCCTGCTTGTTTCAAGAAATACATTAGAAAGTCATATGAGTAGACTCAGAAAGACAGGGACACTGTATTTAGATGAACTTTCAAAATGGAACAGTTAATAATAGCATCCATACTAAAATCTTAACTTCAGAGGAAGGTACCATTCAAAGAGTTCCTCCCTTGAATTGCATATAATCCAGACAAGCACTGGAACAAAAACCAACATCAAGTTATAACTGGTTTTATAACTACCCAGTTTCCCTAAGTTATCAGGACAAAAACTCATTTGGTATGCAGCAAAAATTATCAAAAGACAGGCCTAGAATTAGAGAATTATATCTTCTATAAACCTTTAGGATCTAAACCACTCCAGAACACAGTTTCAAAGATGTAATTAACACATATTAACATTATTTTGTGTTACAGAAAGGATCTTCTATGCTGTCTGTAACTCAAATTCACCTTGCCTATAATGAAAACAAAATATAGCAAGCATTTAGGGTAGCTTGTACCTGAATAACCTCAAACCTTTTACTTCAAAACTTGCATAATTTGTCAGATAAAAGAATAAAAGCTTTGCAAAGGAAAAAACAGACATCTCTTCTGAAAAAAGTAATACTTGTTTTTTCTCATTCTGTCTATCATTCCTAATACACTCAGCTATTTTTTCAACATTTTTATTATCATGAGGTTTTATGCATAAAATCAGAATTTGGATTTTAATTACGAAGATAGCCACTGTAAATAAAGCTTTATAATCAGCTTAATAAAACATATATAATGATAAATATTCAGGGGTACTTAAATAAAATGGTCCCCATGTCTGCTATGCATCTTCCTCAGCCTATCAGAAAGAGAGGAAAAATTCTGCATGGGAAAACATACTTTTTTAGATATTAAAAGGAAAAGAAGAAAAAAATTTTCTGCTTTTCTACATTCACCAGGATGAAGCAGTAACCACCAAACAAGGGAAAACTTAATTTCATACCTTTACTAGTGTACAATAGATTTGAGAAAGATTAATTAATTCTTTAGTCTTATCTCATTAGCCAAGGAAAGAGGTGGAGTGAGACAAATGGAGATTACTTTGCACATACTGTGAGCAATGTAAATGATTGTTCCACACCCACCTCCCACCTTAGGACCTGCACAGTGCTAAGGAGCATCTAAAACAG
>VZTV01078719.1:19192-30755 GCA_013400875.1 Anhinga rufa
TCCTCTCTAGCAAAGGCACAGCAGCATTTCTAGCAATGAAAACTTAGTTAACTATCTTCCACTTAATTTTAAGTCCATTATTTCCGAAGATATCCATATAAAATTGAAAATTTAGAAATACAGCACATAAAATTGCAGAACCTACTATTGTGCAATCACTGATTGTGCAGCTGTTATTAAATGAAAACAAATTTAACACTTATCACAAGGAATTATGTAGAAGAAGCAGAAAGTAACAAAAATGGGTTAAAGAGGAAGAGACAGTAATGGATTAGCCACCTAAAAAAAAATTAAGCATGAATTAGAGTCAATGTTTTCCCTCCTTAAAAACATCTACCCATTACATTTAACATCTGATCTACAAGTAGAAAATTATAAAAAAATACTTTCTACTCAAGCAATCCAAAATAGTTTAAGCTTTTGCCCAAGTAGCTGAATTAAGTGTTCCGTAAAATAAAAGTATTTGCTCTATTATACAGTGAAGTACAGTAAAATATAGTATTACAATAAATTGATATTTCATTATCTTCATTAGAGACACTTAACAAGCAACAACAGAGGCACACTTGCACATTCACACCCACACAACGTAGTCACGGTCTATGTATGTGCTGGTAGCAGATAATACGTGAATGATGAACTGGAGATGGACGACCAGGATGACAGGGAGCAGCACAACATGGCTGCATACATGAGTTACACCAGCAGAAATCAGGCAGGCTGAAATAAGAAGCTTGAGGGCAGTTCTAGTTCATCTGGAGAATGCCCCAGTCTCAAGGCTGGATCTAGGAACAGCAATATACTTCTACATAAATTAAATCCACCCCAGGAAGACAGACTATCAAACACTGCTCTCCATTTTCCCTTGAGCAAAACGATCTCACTGTAAATTGTGTTGCTTATAAGCAAAGTGGTTGAAGTCTCTAGGGTGCAGGCCTGTAGAAGACAAACAGTATCTACCAAAGTAAAGCCCATTCAGCTAGCTGAAAGTTTTACAAGATTGGACTATTTGGAACATATTTTTATGACCTTTTCCTGAATAAAGTTTGAATTACTAGACTAACAATGTGAAAAAAAAAACACAGAAATTCAGGTTGAAAATAAAGCTACAACACACTAGGCGAAACCTTACAATAATGTAATCAGAACAGCAATATTCAAAATAGAAATAAAAAGTTAAAACAAATGCAAACTAGATAGTAAAATAATAGCCATCTTTTGAAGATGAAGCCTAAAATTAGGTCTTCACTAAGAAAACGTACTTTGACTTGGAAATTCCAAATATACACTGCAAATATGTAAATATCTTCAGTAATTAATCTAGAATTATGTACTTAAAGAGTAGTGTATTTCTTCAGTTTACACCTCATCTAGCCAAAACCTCCCTCCAACTATTACTATATAGAAGACAGAATATCTTTTATTGACAATAATTAAGGAGCTCTATTACCTTAGACGTAATAAACTTGGTCAATTTTTCAATCCAACAGAAATTCAGTTTTCCTATTAACTCCAGTTTCAGATGTTATCATAAAATGATACAGATACACACTTTAAAAAATTAACTTTAATATATTCATTATAGAGACTGAATACACAACTTTTATATTAAAATATTGCATCAATATGAATAAGATTTGTATCGTTTTAAACTTTTATTTTCCTCAAGAGTTCGAACATGCCTGATTTAAATGTGCTCACTTTTTTCCCCACTGTGATGATTAATAGAGGCAGAGCAGAAACTGCATTACAATAAATAAATAAAGCATTGCTTTTTTTCTCATTCCCCCCAATTTCTTGCCTTCACGATCCTGCTAAAAACTTATGTTGTGCTTGCTTCAAGCTTCCAGATAGCTATGGAATTTCTATAGAAACTTACACCATTAAGTACTGCAAAATAAAAATAAATATGTTTACTTTATACTGCATGTATACTTGAGTTATAGGTAAAAGATTCCTGCAACAGGGTCAGAGGGCAATATACCTATCCATGTCAGATTTAAATGACATCTAATAAAAATGAATAAACTTCAAAACATTCAGGAATCAAATGATGATGCAGAACCCAAATTACACCATTTTCCTTAGGTCTATCAACCAGTTGATTTTAATCAGTGAAGAAAATTGAGTTCTTGATTTCTTGACATTTCAGATCACGATAAAGTTAACCTCAAATCAAATGAGATAAATTACAACGATGAATGTTCAAACAATATGACCTGTGCCTGACTTTCAGATGCTGTTCGCTTGAGCAGCCTAATTTGGTCCATTTCTGAATGCCCCATTGAATTCCTAGTTAGAGACTGCACTGGGTCAGCTATGTTGTATCTGCCAGGCTGATAAAAACCATAATATTCTATTCTCTTCTCCCCCGAGTTTTCCAGCACCTTTAGTTTCTGCCTAAACTGAATAATTTTACAGGTTAAGAACAGGATCACAGCACAAGCCAGAATGAAAAAGGCTAGTAAAATGTCAAAAGCCTGATTCAGCTTTTCAACCTGTTGTGTACAAAGTAGGGAAGTTTTTAATGATACAGGAGCAGCATCTGTTGGAAAGAAACCTTTTTCTTCTACAGTTCTGTCAACAGGTATAATCTGTGCTGGTATTTGCACTGGTAATGTTGATAATACTGTAGTTGCCCGTGATGGAATTTCAGCAGCATTTTCTTCATAGGACAACGGGTTAGCAGATGTAGCTGTAGTTCCGTCCCAGACAGCAACGTATTTAGTTCCTGCATTAACAAACTGTTCAAACTGTTCAAATGTGTTGTGCCTGTTTCCCTTATGCCACGCCATCAGCAAAGTGGTAGTGCTGTGATGGACACCTATGGATCCCAGACTCCAGGCTGTTTCTGGGCTGGCAGTAGGGCTACTGCAGTTTGCAAACTGAGTCCACTTAATGTAATGCAAAGGTCTACCACGCATACTCAGGGGATACTGACAATGAATTTTTACAGAAATAGGAGATGATGCTAGCCAATTAAGTAACCCAAGCATTTTGCAGCTGCAGTTCCAAGGATTATAATTTACCTGTAGATGAGTTAAAGACACCAAGGGCTTGAGCACTTCAGGTTGTAACTCGGTAATATTATTAAAAGCTAAACTGAGTATTTTAAGTGACCGTCCCATTTTTTCAAAAGTACCATTGCCAATACTGCTTATTTTATTTCTGTCTAGCCGCAGATACATTAAATTGTTCAATAAAGGAAACATGCTGGAATTTATATTTTCTAAATTGTTATAACTTAAGATTAATTGGCTAAGGCTGTTTAATCCAAAAAATCCATTTACAGTAATACATTTTAGCTTTACGTTTTTTAAAAACAGATATCTAAGCTTGTTAAGTCCTTTAAATGCAAACGGGTGTATTGATCCAATAGGATTGTGAGACAAAGAAAGTCTTTCAAGATTTCTGAGCCTTCCAATAGCATTTGATGGCACAAATGTTAAGTTGTTACCTTCAAGGAACAAATATGCAAGGTTTTCAAGATGATGAAATGCTGAATCTGATATCCGTGAAATCTTATTATTGGCTAGGTTAAGTGTTTGGAGACTTATCATTCCCAAGAAAGTCCCACTTCCAAGGACACTGAGACGATTTCTTTGAAGTGTTAAATATCTAACAGAAAGCAGATCACTAAATAATCCTCTGGGAACAAAAGCTATTTGATTATTCTGAAGGTATAAACAATGAAGATTGGAAAGACCTTCAAAGATTCCTGGATCCAGGCGTTTAATATTATTGTTATTTAGATGCAAGTAGCACAGTTTGGGGAGTTCCACAAAAGCTTTCGGGTGTACATACGAAATACTGGAGTTATCCATGTAGAGTGCAGCCAGCTTCTGAAGGCCTCTTAGTTCATTTGGAGTAACACGCGATATATTATTCCCAGTGAGGTACACAAGAATTGTGGTTTTTGGAAAGTTCTGTGGGATGCTTGAAAGCCCTAAGTTACGACAGCTAACTTGTCTCCCTGTGCAGAGCTGGCAAGCAGCTGGACAGCCAAGAGCCTCCTTTTGGAGCAGCAACAAAAGAAAACCGTTAAGGATATACAGGAATGCTCCCAAGCAGGGTGGAGAACTTTGCAGACCACACATATCCCTGTTTTTGGCCTTCTCACTCATCTCTGACTTCGCTAGTAGAGATAAAAAGAAGTTTATAAATATTATTAACTCAAACGTTTAAAGATTGTATGTGTACAGTCTAAAATATAAGCATTGTTTTCAAGGTTGGTATTTTATATATTCTCCTTTGATGCCAAATAAGTAGTTTAAAAATAAAACTTATTAAATTTGAACTATACTGAAAAAAATTTCAAAGTAAATGAGCAATGAAACAAATGTACTGCCAACCTAGGCAAAAAATATTTAATTGGTTGGAGCATAAAAGCAACTAAGCTGCCAAAATAATGTTCTCTAGTAAATTCAAAATACTGCTTATTAACTATTTTTTACAGTTAAGAATGACTAGGAAATGTTTCAATAGCATTCAAGTAGAAATGCCAAAGGGAAACAAGTTTCATTTCTCTGGCAGTTCATTTATAATTTGAATTTTACTTTTATAAAGCTAAGTTACATTCAAAATAAAGAAAAACAATACCTTACCCCAAATCTGAAGTTCATTATTTCTGTTATTTTGCTGTTTTGTGGTTCATTGGACTAAATTACAAGCTGACCGACTATACTCATCTGTGAAACCTTTGTAAAGGCAGTATTGCTGTGTACTAAAGCGCTCACATTTTGCCCCAGGATTTGCAACTGTTTGCTCAGGAAACTAAAAAAGAAGTGGTTAAAGTCAGGTTGCCATGGATACAGGAAACCCTGGGACAGGAAGCCATTTTATCTGTGCTTCAGAAGTATTGTTGGAAAGGAAATCTCAAGTGATTTGTTTCTAGAAATTCAAGAACTATCTTAGGTTGTAACTGCTGCTGTTTTGGTTTGTTTAAACCACTGGTTTTAACTAGGAGAGCTTAGAAGAGTTTAGGTAGAACTTTTAGAATAAAGTATACCTATTTGTAACATCACTACTGCATTATCTGTAAATCCTTTATCTTTCAGCTGGAATCTGAAATGTTTAATTAAATCAATAGCAACAGTTACACTGGTCTCACTGTCTGCAGAGCCAAACTGCGGACACTATGCGCGCACACACACACACACTCCAGCAGCCCAGCAGAGCAGGAGAAGACAGATGTCTGGAGGGCAGAGCCGTGCCGGCAGTCCCTGGGAAGCCCAGGAAATCTAGAAGATAAGAATCACATGATGTGGCACTAAACTGCTGTGTATTTGTTGTATTTCAGACTTGATACAGGCACTTCGTTACAATTCACTTTAGACCACTTTTTTTTAAAGCAAATTTATCCACAGTGGACTATGCATATTCTGACAGCCACACCTTTGGTCCACAGCTTTTGTTTCCTGCGGGGTCCCTTGTGCGGATAAACACTTAGTGCAAACATGTGCTATAAATATCCCCCTCACTTAAGTACCGGAGATTACATCCTCATTACATCCCATCACAGGGACTAAATACCTGCGAAATCCAGTCACATCATCAAAGGGGGAAAGGGGAAACAACACCATGAGATGGTTAGACATTAAGCCTACAAATAGCAATGCAACTATAAAATCACGATTTTTACTGTAATGAGACCTTCTGCTCAACAAAATGAGGATGACAAAGCCCATCAGTATCCATAGCCAAGGAAGAGACACAACAGCAGAAGAATCAAGTCACTTTGGCCACAATAATCTCATACAGGAACCATGAGTTCACATAAGGGGCGAAATACTACCCAAATTATCTTTGTCTATAATAATCCAAGCTGAAATGCATGAAGCGCCCGAGCAGTGGAAGCAGAATAGACAAGGAGATGCTTCTGAAGAGGCTTTCTTCCAAATTCTGCCAAAGAACCTTACATTTCTGAAGTTTGCAAAAAAATATTTGACCATATATAACCGGCTTTTTATGTTTGAAATTTGTAAAACATTCAATATAAAGAGAAACACTCCTTCAATTAAAAATTAATTACCTTCAATTCTTTCAGAGTCAAAGCATCTTACAATATCTAGTCTACAGTAAGAAATCGGTAGGACATACCTTTTACAATAGCTAGTCTAAAGTGAGAAATCAGCAGGACCAGTAAAATTCGTCCATGGGCCACTTTAGATGAAGGCTGTATCAGTTACAACCCAGATTTTGAACTGCATTTGGTTCTTTTTTCTGAGGCCACTAAACCAATAGGAAAACTAATTATTCTTTAGATTTAACTATTTATTTTCACATTTTAATTTTTCATGGTATTTAACATAATCGTTAATATAAAGGAAAGTAAAATAAAATGGCATGTTATTTCCTTAAAGTGAAAACACTGCATAGTTTTGAACAGTTCTCAGGATGATCAGGGAAGTATCCCAGATATGGGGGAAAGAACGGTAAGAGTAACTGGAAAAAATTATCCAGGTCAAATAGAGCCATGTGAAGGGAAAAAAAGAGATTGACCAAAAAGGAAAACTTACTTCAAACAGGAAATTATCTCCTACCTAAGCTTCACTACCTATAGGCTATTTATGCTGATATTTACTTGGTTAAAGAAATGATTAAAAATTATTTCTTCCAAGATATGCTATGTGAAACAACCCCACAGGGCTAAAAGAAGCAATTCCCAATCTAAAAAAATACCCAACCAAACAAAAACCAACGAACCAACCAAACAAAAAAAAACCCCACAAACATTTTAAAGGACAAATGTTAATATATCTCCCTTTTTGCAAAATGCCAGAATTAACATATTTAGAAAGACTGACAGAATTGCTGAAGCTCTATGGGATATTAGATAGCAGGGAAATGTAAAGAAACCGATAGACTAGTGGCCAGATAAATGAAAGCTGGTGCCCAGTAAGTGGCCTAATATCTCTGTGGTCTTGTACTAAAGGTACCTTACCAATATTCATAAAAATTTTGCTCAAACAGTAGCTGCCACTGTGGTTCTGAGCACATTGCTGACCTTTCTGATTCTCAGATCCCATGTACAAAATGAGGAAGAAAAATCTTAATCCAGGTCATGGTTCCTTTCAATTTGCACTAGCAAATATGAAGAAAGTCCTGTCTGGCACTTTGTAAATACAGCACCTGGGGGCCTGCAGATCCTAACTTCAAGGTATTGCTTCATTAATAGTACACACTGTTAAAGTATCTGAAAGCAATATCTGTTAAGAACAAGAGGCAAAATAACATGCCACACAACTAATACCATTTTGGGGAAAACAATAAAAAAGACTGGGATACACATAACTTGGATCAGCATTTCTCAAGCTGGCTTACACTTAAACAATGACATTCATTACTAGTTGAAAACTAAGAAAAACACAAACATTTCTTTCAAACAAGCATAGGCAGCTCGAAGAGTGGTATATTTTATTTAGTGCAAATTTTGTTCTCCAGTGATAGAAATACCAGTTTTATATCTGAATACATCTTCACATAGCAACAGAGAAATTATTTTCGAATCATTAAGTGAATTTTATCTTAATATGCCAACATTGATAAAGTTACTAATGTCATTGCTTTTTAACATATTAAAATCTACTTCAACAATGACTCCTTGTCAATACAAGCATAAAGTCTGAGCAACACCTATTTGTCAAATTGTGCATAAAATGACAGGTCAAAGTAGTTGAAAGAACATGCAAGCACTGCACCCAGTGCAGCCTTTCCAAACCACCTCTATTTTGTCACTGATCCATGTTAGAATAAAGCCAATATAATTCCGGTTATTAATATTAGCTAGCATAAAATAATCACCCAACTCCAATTTATGTATAAATTGGAGAAAAACATGCAACAAGTTCAAAAACATGTTCTAAAGTTACCAATTTTTAAAATGAATTAAAGCTAATTTTTGAAGAGAGATTTCATTCTCATAGTCACTACAAAATCATCTTAAAGCTCACAAACCAGAGAAAAACCAATTTTTAGCACTGCAATTATTCTTTTGAGCTTATAAGAGTGAAACTATCTGTTGCCCTCCCACTGTGTATTTAGCAAGTACCTCCTCTTGCAGGTTTTCCTTTCTTCTGCTTTTATTCTCCACAGGTGGGCTATGATATAACTTTCTTGTTTTGTTTTCAAATACCTACTACCTACTGCCCCCATAATTTTCCAGATATGATCACAAGTCAGAGTAATTCAGCTACTAACCTACTGCTTGGGTAGCATGCACATCAACATTTAATCTCATTTCACCTACCTACATCCAGTAACATCTGCTGTGGGCACCTTATTAATGTTAACTTATCAGACCTCAAAACCCTGTTTTGTTTTTCTCATTATCATCCAGATTATCTCAAAAATGGCAGATTCCTCCTAGTGTTTCATATTCCTGCCTAAGAAAAATCTTGATTTGCTGCTGAAAATTTCTCTGTTCCACAGACTGCTATTCCACTTTCATAATAGCAACAGTGATAGTTACAAAGTGGAGGCACAGGCACAGAAATTGTAACGCCAAATTAATAACCCAGCAAAAACATTCCTGTTTAATAAACCCACAGTACTCAACATTTTTATATGTAAAAACACATCACAAAATCTATTTCAAAATTATGAAGCTGTCTTTGTACCTTGTTTTCCTTTTTAATCTTGGCATTTATTTTTTTTTATTAAATTATCAAGCAGGTTTGGCAACATGCTGAGAAACAGTAAGAAGTGAAAACTGTATCATCATTTTCCCCACTGAGGATGAGAAAGTAAGATTCCCTTCTGCACATCTTACTTGGCTTTAGACTTTAGTAAAAAAAAATGACAGAAAGCTCTTATGAAACTAAGACCTCACTTTGAGAAATTGTTAAGAGTAAATTTCTCACCTAGTCGTAAATCATTATTGCACCAATGAACTGCATTTGTCATGCAAACTGACAAAAAAATACAGTCTTCATATCTATAGAAAGTAGTTAAGTCTGTGAACAAAACAATAACATAAAAAAGGTTGGCCATCAATGAAATCCACAGATGTGATATGCTGAGAATAACTATATTTATAGCTTTAAGCCGTTACTATTCACTGCAATATTTAGTAAACTCTGTTCAAACTATAAAAACAATAAGAAATGTACTCAATATGAATGCAATTCAGACCAAAAGGTTTAAAGAACTCAAAGTAATTTCCCAAATTTCAACCAGAAAAACTAATTAATCTTTTAGAAATTTATTCAAAACTAAATCCAGTTGTACAACTTTCAGCAGCATACTGCCTGCTAGTTTAGGAGACAGGATGGACATGCACTTGACATAAGCAACTGATAGCTTCTAGAAATTTTACAAAAAGAGAAAACGTAAACAATTAGTGCATTTCCTGAAAACTACTACACAGAATACCCACATGTAAAACACAAAAGCTATTTCTTCCTTAAAAATACATTCTTTACGCAAGGCGTTTCTTTAATATCAAAATTTGATGTTTTGCTTCAAACCCTCACTTTCTCATTAAATTTTTTTTTACATAAAATGTTAATATTTAAGACAATACTTATTTGCAGACATTCTTGTAGTGACATGGGTTATGTTATTAACAGCTTTTGGTATCTTATCATAATAGTCTGGCACTGTTAAGAAAAGCCACCAAAAATCTCAGCTACTCTCAGGCAGTCCCAAATTTCAGAGAGTATCGTGCAGAGAGGTAAGCAGGTATACCGAAACAGTTCAGAACAAACTGAGGTAGAATACCAGCTACATATCTGTATTTTTTTTTAAAGTTTGTTACAGTATTGTGATTTTTACATATTTTTAATAATATGCTATACTTTAAACACTGCGTATTCAATAACTAATTTGCAAGCATGTAAACTGCATATTACAAAGGACAAAGATAAAAAGTTTGAAAACAGCTATTTAGTCCATTATCATCTTTTGCTGTCTTTTATATAATTAAAAGGTTCAATTTTAGGGTAGTTTGGAATTGGAAAAGTTTTAGGAAAGACTTCTCAAATTCTTTATATAGGCCACAAACAAAAGCAAGATATCAGCAGCAATCAATCCCTTATGACTGCAGTTTGTTTTCTGCAGCAATTCAGCTGCATTTAGCAACATAATCTCTTGTAATCACTTGGTGCATTTTCCCTTGTAAACAACCATTATGGGTCTTAGAGGAAATGATAACTTGTTCCTGACGAGTCCATACGAATAATTAGGGGTAGGAGAAAAATTAATGGGGATTTTTAGCAAGGAAAGTTTAAAGAGTGCATCCTCTTGCCAATGCTATGATGTAACATACAAGTAAGGAAGTTGTGGTACTATATGTAACGCTGAATGGTGTAGACTCTGATACTCAGACTTAAGACCAAAGCCGTATTTTTCACTCATATCACTAAAACTGCACAGTTACCTGGCGAGCAAACTAAACAAATCCAAGGCCAAACATGACAACTGCAAAATCACAATTTAAAGAGTTCCTTTTAATACTAATGGTGTATTAGATGTGTGGGTAAGCACACCTTTAACTAGAGGGGGAAAAAAAAAAAAAAGAGTGGAAGATAGGGAAATGGCTTCCCTATAAAGAAAGAGGGATGTACGAGTTAGTTATGTAACAAATCCTGACTTTATAAATGAGGACATAACTACCCTTAAGAAGAACATGACATTTTATTAGGCACTTTCTTGCCATTTCCTAACATTACATATAGACAACTTCTGTGAGAGGAAAATTAAATTTCTAACAAGGTAACTTTAATAAATGACAGAGGAAAAACATCTGTAATAACCTAATGAAGATTTATAATTGCATACTCTAAGTAGTTATACTCACAGAATGCCAATTATCTAATTGGCAGAACTCATACTGGCTGTTATGTCAGATTTGATACACAGTGAGAAAAAGCACAAATTCATTTACGTAACTCTTAAGAAATGAGCAGAACAACCTGGAGAACATCTTAGGCTCTTAACGTTTTCCTCACAATAGAATTTCCAGACAAACCCATTTGACTCAAAGGGGAAAAATTAACTCTGGCATCTGGAAATACTAGTCGTGTAACACACAATTAAAAGCAAAAAGACAGATCAATTAAAATGCTTCCTATTTCAAGCTCAGTAAGCTCCTCACTTCAGAGTGGTACCACTGTACACTGGTAGGTCCACCAGAATGGACCTTTCCTCAAGCACCAAAATTAGTGGACTGTTTTGGAAAGCACTGACTTTGAGTAAAAGCAAACCTGGCAGCCTCCCATTCATGAGCAATAGGCATAGCATTACTAACACTAAACAGCAAAAGAGGAGCTTTCAACACAGTGTCAAATGCTACCTGTGCTTACAGTTATTTACCACACCAAGCTAAGCTAATCATTGACATAGTATCTTTCCAAATTCTGTTTACATATCCTGTTAGAGACTAAAATATTCCTATCATTCTTAAGCATCTTTCAATGTTGTTTGTATTTTACCAAGATATACAGATAATAACTGAAGGAAATAAAAATCTATCTACTTTGCTAAATAAATCATTAAAAGATTTCAATATCCCAAAATAAGGACATTCAAAATACTATAATTCTTTATTTTATGAAGTACCAAG
>VZTV01078723.1:0-14850 GCA_013400875.1 Anhinga rufa
ATCCTGTGGTCCATTGGCTTGGGGCATATCTCTTGGGGAAAATCTCAGGTTTATTTCCCAGCTCAGCTGACCTGTATAAAAAATGATAGTCCAAGAATGCAAGCCTACCAGATGCATCTCCCATTTCCCTGAAGCTATGACTGTTATGCAGAAATCTAACTCCTAGGGTCTGACTTCTTTTCAGGTATGACATGTCTAGTTGAGATAATATGGAGTTGTGGGCTTAATAGAAGAGTGTCCCTCTGCCCTGTATTGATATTATTTCTCATGACCTGTTATGTTCTGACAGCTGTTTCATAAACCGCATTATGAAACTCGAAGTGTTCAAAGACTATGAATCTAAGCCAGGTTATAGTTCTGTGGAGACTGGGTAACAACACTCCAGCTATTTTGATAGGATGTCATCAATGTTCCCTTTATATTTCATTTAAAGAGAGAATGCAAAGACCAAAAAGTGATAAAATACAATCTTTTCCAGCCTTGGGGAAATAAACTGCAGCACTGAGTTATGAGGTGTCCAACAGAGTAAAGGTATTACCAACACTAATAAAGTGCATGGCGTGCAGAATGAGTAACTGTAGGATTTTACTGACATCATGCAGTCAGATTCAAGGTATAGCGTAGATAGCAAACTGCCCAAGTTTATTCCAATTTGTTTCATTTCTGAAATTCCTGGAAGGTCTATTCGGTCCCTGCTCTACAGTAAGGTCCTCTATCCAAACATCAGGTCTAAATTTGCATAAATAGCAGCAATGAAAATTTTCCCCTGATGCTGCCTGAATAATTGGCTTTATGTGACCTCATCCATGCTTATCTGACTGGCGGCTTTTCCTCTGAGGCTTACTCCCAATTTTACTGGCAGTTTCTGCAATATGGGTGTTACTGCAGTATTGTGTACCCCAAAATAGAAGGCAGCTCTGGGAAATCTGCTTTCCCTGACAGGTAAATTATATTAAGTATCTAAAGAGGTAATGTTTGTTTTGCACAAAACATAGTTTGTCTGTATTTTAGATATAGGTCTGTATTCTAGATCTTTGTAATCTAGATGTATATGTAGTCTAAATAGGGACTTCTGCATGCCATCTAGTGTAACCTCTGGCTCAAAGCAGAGCTAACATCCAAGTTAGACCATGTTGCCCACAGGCTTGTGTGGTCAAGTCCCCAAGGGTGGAGATTGCAAAGTCTCTCTGGGAACCTATTCCGGTGCTTAACCAGCCATATCAGGCAAATTTTTCTCTATATAGTCATTTGGAATTTCCTTGTTTTGATATGTGCCCTCTTCCTTCCCACTTTTTGCCCTGCATCTCTGAGGAAAATTTGCCTCCACCTTCCCCACTTTAGGTTACATAAGGCTTCCATTAAATCCCCTTTAGCCATGTTTTCTCCACACGAAGCAAACCCAGCTCTCCCAATCTCTCACGTCTCCTGCTCCAGCCCCCAGCCCGTTTTCGTGACCCTCCGCCAGCCTCTGTCGGTTTGTGATCTCTCTCTTGTACTGGGGAAGTCGGGGGGACGGGCGGGGGGTCACGGAACTGGACGCGTAGCTCCAGATGCAGCCACGGGGCTGCCGAGGGGAGCCGCCACGCCCGACCGACGCGCTCACGGCCGAGGCCCGGCCCGCCACGGCTGCGTCCCACGGCCCCGAGCGCGCCTTCGCTGGGGCACAAGGGGCCCGCTCACACGCGCGCGCCCCGGCGCGGGAAAGGGCGGGCTTTATAGCTCATAGCCCACCACACGGCGCCTGCGTAACGACCGCCCCCGTGACGTCGCCGGGTGACGTCACTTCGCCGTGCCAGCAGGCAATGCAGGAAGTAAAGAGCGGCGCAGCTGGTGAGCGGTCAGCGCGCGCGCCGGTCGCGCTTGGGGGCGNCTGAGGGGCAGCGGCAGCGGGAGCGGGAGCGGCGGAGCAGGGCCCCAGAGGCCGCCCGCCCGCCCGCGTCAGCAACGCTGCTGGGAGTGGGGAAGGCTTGGGGAGAAAGTAGGCTCGAGGACGGGCGTCAGATGACCTTCGCGCCCCTCAGCCAAGAACCGGCTTTCTGAAAGTGCCCCTGAGCTAGTGGGGGGCGGTGGTGATTTCCTTTGTCACCTAGATGTAGAGGAGCTCTTCAAAATACTCCACTCCGGACCACAGAATAAAAAATTTTGCAAAAAAGCTGTAGATTTTATGGGCTTATGTCAATCTGGTTTAAAACCTGTTACTTCATGATAATTTTTAATGCTGTTAAACAGCTGAACATAATTTTACAACATATGTCTGTCAGGGGAAAGACAAATATTATTAAAAGTCTTGGTGTGTTTTTCACTTTATATTCCTCTAATAGATCAGTTTTAAATGCCTGCGTATTGAAGAACCAGTGCTAGAATTAGACTGGTGATAGTGCGTTTTTACTTTGGGTTCTCTGTGCTGATGACACTTGTTAAATTCCCTGCCGGTCACAGAATTGAGTGTCTAAAGCATACTGGTAAATCTTTTTATGTCAAGCTCATTTTTTCAGCTGGGCTTTTTTGAAACTCGGAGTTTGTTCTACATTTAAAGTTTTGGATATATATATTTTTTTTTGTTTATTATATTATCCTAGTGATTGTTACTACTATTAGACGCTGTATGTGAATTTCTGTATGCAAGTTCTACAAAATGTATAAATTTAATCTTTTATTTCAGTATTCTAAAATTTGTTACACAAATTTTCTTCGGCTTACTAATTTTGCGTTAAGAAAGCATGTAAGTGAATATTTACATCAAAGTACATTAAAGAATATTTTCAAAAGTGTCAAGACATCAGAAATTATTGTATATGCTTCTCTGTTTGCATGTGCATAATATAGTGAGGCCCCCTGTTTTTATTCCTTCAGTTTTATAATAATAACAACTCTTTCGGTCCAGGAATAACAAAAATAAGTAGGGTGTTAAAATTCATTCCCAGTGGATACTTTTAGCCTGGTATTCTCAGTGTTCAGGTACTGCGAGGTACTGTCAGATGGATTCTTGATCATGTAAAATGTCTGACAATATACTTCAGTGTCAGGTATGTTGCGGTTGTTGTTTAACAACAACGAAAAAGCAAAATGAAAACTTCACCTGTTCCAAAGGTAGAAAAAGAACATCAGCTTTTTTTTAATGATTAATCCTCCAGGGTATAGGTGAAGTTTTCATTGCCTACCACATAGTTTTTTACACTGGTGAAACGTTTAACTTAAAGAAAATTCAAAATGAGTAAACTTCTAGTTTTAATAAAGCTTGTTTGACAAGGAAAGTAACAATTTTATGTTGCTTTTTGTTATTAATTAAATTAAAAAGTATTAGGTAATACCTTCTCAAACTTCTGAAAGAAGTGGAGGGGGGATTTTATGTATTCATATTGACTAGGCAGCTATTGAACATCTGAATAAAAGTTTTATTATGGAAGTCTTGGCATCAAGTACCGTACAATCTAACTCTGTTATTGCTAACACCTATATGACAAACAACTTTTTGCCTGTTTTATGATGACCTTTCTGTGACATTGAGTTGCAAGACAAAATTTTTGTAAGGCTTAAGACCTATGTAGTAGTAAAAGCTGAATGTTTGCTAATTTATGTAACTACTACAACTTACAGAAAAAGGTTTGTAAAAAGGGCCAGAAAATTCCATTCAGTTAGTTCTGCTCTTTGTAGTTCTAGCACTTGCGAAGTTTCGAGAAGCTGACTGATTTTTTCATGCTAATGAAAAGAGATTTCAGAGGTTTTTCAAAACTATCAAAATTCACATTACCACAAATTCCAGCTGCTAAAAATTAAGAAAAGTGAAAAAAAAAACCCAAACCCACCCAAACCCAAAGAAACCAAAAATGGGGGAGTACCAAGGTAACAATGGCATGTTTGGAATATGCCAGTTAAAGCAAGACATCATGACAGAACTGAAACATAGAGCTTTCACCATGAAAAATATGGAAAACCTCAAACGTGTACCCAGACAACCACATTCCACGACTTACCAGCAAGTAGGGAAAGCATTTTCACTAGAAGGAGGTAAATTGTATAAGCTGAATGTAGAAGGAATAGCTCGATTATGCTGAAGACCTTGTTTAAGGAAGTATTGTGTAAGGAAAAGCATAACTGTGTCTTTTTCAAATTAACTTTGACACATTTGAGAAATTCTTTCTGAGAAGAGCTGGCTATTTGGCAGTTATTAAGAAATTAAAACCACCTCTCATTCCCTTCCCCCTCTTCTGAAAAGCATGGAAGAAAAGTACGTAAGCTCTGTTTCTGTTGCACAGGTGACTTCACAGGACAATGAACTTGGAACTGTTCAGTTCAATCCAAGCTACAGTACAGCATGTGTTTAGATTAGTGTCAGATAACATAGCTATGCTGGGAACCTTATTTTGACTTTCCTGTATGTAAAATCCTCCTGTTGATCTTATACCTCCATATGTAATGGTAATGGGTATTGTGAAGGATCAGTAACAAAAGGCAATCACATGGGATTATGTTGTGCAAACTAAAACATTTAGTCTTTAAAAATCAGTTAATTGAAGGAATAATTTCAAGTTTGTTTGTGTTCAGATGGTTGATTTGGTAAGCATTGTGAACAAAACCTGAATCTATAGCTGTTAATCTCCCTTCTGGACTTAGAAAACAGCAGTTACTAGCTTTGTAGATGGAAGTGTTGTGATAAATAGCATATGCTCATATCTTTATGAGGAGTTTTATAACTAATACTTTAAAATCTTATTTTTAATATGTAACAAATCCTTGTTTTGCAATGTTTATGCTTATCTTAGCTAGATAGTCAAAGACAGAACGGAGTGTGTAATAGGAGGACCCTCCCTCCCCTGGGTGTGTATTTGAATAGTCTGTGTCATGGATTATGTCTCTGAAACTTGCATCCTAATATGTGCAGGTATAGACATGAAGAGGAATACTAACAGTAAGTAAAGGAGATTCTTGAGGGCAACGTTCTTATTTGATGAGTTTTCAAGAATATGAGCAGATTAAGCTGAATCACCTCACAGTGAAGTGAATGGAAATGGCCTCAAGTTGCATCAGGTTTAGATTGGATATTAGGAAAAATTTCTTCACTGACAGAGTGGTCAGGCATTGGAACAGGCTGCCCAGAGAGGTGGTGGAGTCACCATCCCTGGGGGTGTTCAAAACACGTGTAGATGTGGCACTTTGGGACGTGGTTTGGGAGGCCTGGGGGTGTTGGGTGACAGTTGGACTTGATGATCTTAGAGGTCTTTTCCAACCTTTATGATTCCATGACTCTATGAATGCTGCTGGTAATGTGAGCAAGGGGACTGTTGTGCCTAGTTGAAGTAGAGACTTTAGCCTAGTTTAGATATTTTACTCCTCATTCTGGGGTAGCATCCAAAATTCTGAAATTTCTAAGTGTTGTGAATTGAAGACTATGTGCTCATAGGAATACCATTCCGCCAATGTGCAGCAGTGATTTGGGTTATTAAAAAAAACCTCCCATATGCAAAGACCTTTAGGAGAGAAGAACTGTAAGGAAGTAATCTAGACTTGTACATCACATTGACTTTCTAATGGCTAATGCAACTATTAAGGAAGTTCTAGGCTTTGTTTCCAGCTTCCCTTCACTGGCTGCAAGACTTTTCTTGGTTTTAGTTTCCCTTTGCTAGCTTTACTTGTTAATTTGTAAATGCTTTATGAGTGACACATGCTGAGAGTGAAGACCTAGCTAAATTAAATGTTAGTTTGAATTTTAAATGCCATCAGAACTTAAATAGCACTAACAGGCTTTTAGACAGATATCTAGGTAATAGAAGGAATGCAGATATAGGGTTTAGCATTTTATTATTTTTATCTGTGGTAGCTCAGTATGAGATAGAACTCAGAAGTATGTAGTTCAGATGTAGTATCCTAAGCAATAGGAGAAATCATGGATTGTCTGTCAGGAAATCAGATCCTTCTAGGCAGCTTGGCCAAACAGAACATATACTTGCCTTCCACAGTTTTACATACAAGAAATTGGAAGGACTTTGCTTGAACTGAAAGGACCTCTGATCAATGATTTTAAAAATTGGAGTTACTTAAACATTCAGAGGAGTAAAGCTTTCTATGCTTTAACCCAACAAAATGTATGAAAAAGAAGCTTTGATTAGTCATGAGTAATATGGTCAACTGAGTATATACTTATCAGGCATATCTAATTTTACAGAATTCTGTTTAACAGCTGTCATTAACTGAAATCATGGCATCTGCCAGTAATGAGGTGCACCATCCTGTAGATCCTGGAATCTCAAAACTGCAGTTTGCTCCCTTCAGTAGTGCCTTGGATGCAGGATTCTGGCACGAACTAACCCAGAAGAAACTCAATGAGTACCGATTGGATGAGACCCCAAAAGTTATCAAAGGGTATTACTACAATGGTAGGTAGAAACTGAATATCTTGCTTAGTAATTTGGGTTTCTGCTATCATTCCTCTAAGTATTTGTGTAAACATATTTTAGGTATTTTGCTGAAACATTAGAAAACACGGCTGTGTGAGCTGTGAATTCTGGGGTGTCTGTGGGTAATTTATAAATTACATTAACAAAAACAGGCAAATCAATCTATGTATTGCAGTTTAAAAGAAGCATGTTGCTGCTTTTTGTCCAGGTGATCCTTTGGGTTTGCCAGCTCGCTTGACATTGGAGTTTAGTGCCTTTGATATGTAAGTACGTACTGTGGTTTACCTTAATTCGTATGTGAAGACACTTCCCTTGTATAACAGTCATGCTTTGATATACAATGTTACTTGGGCAAACTCCACGTGGAAATAAATACACGTTTTCATGAACTTTATAACAGTTATAACATGAACTTTATAACTGCTTTGTCACAAAAATTAGCTCCCTGTGTCTGAAGTAGTATATTTATCTGAAGAGCCAAGTTTAAAATATGCTGATAAGTCTCAAATTCACTCACTGTTTGTATATATGTTTATATAAAATGTCTTTTTTTTTTTTTTTCCATTTCTTCGGCTCTTCTCTGTAAGTGAGGATATTTTACTCATTTGACTTCTGGTATAGTTTTTCCCTAGATCTTTATTTGCTGAGGATTCATCATTAGAATTAGGATTTCCAAATAGTTTTTACAGTCTCTGGTTGTTATATTGTAATATATTCCAAGGTATTTAAATTTTATGACTGGAATTTTGTACTTTTGCCTTTACCCCCAAAGTGAAAGGTAAACCAAAGCTGCTCAGTGTACACAGCAAAAATGAGATGAGAGGGAAAAGATTTTTTTCTACATGGTTTTAATTTCCAGCAAATGCCTAAGTTGATATAGCTAACATAGGAACAGATGTCTTCGTGGTTAGTGTCTTGTTTGTTTTAAATTGGTGGATTACAAAGTTGTGAATCACAGAGTGACTTTCTCTGCCTTGCTTTGTGAAAATGTTAGGAGCCTAGTGAGGCTTTGTGCATTTTGAGATAATTTCATAAGACATTATTCCATTAATTCTTATGTAAGAACTTTTAGGTATGATACTGAAAGCGTATGCGGCAAAGTGCAATTGGAAGAAAGCTGTGATATTGGGAACAAGAATTTCAGATTAGTTAAAAATGGATGGTGCCAAGGTATTTGATTTCTCAAATGTTATGATGAAATAAAATTATGAAAAGTCCATTTATGCAGTGCTTTATTGTTCCTTCTGGAGCATCTCCCTGATGAGGAAAGGCTGAGAGACCTGGGCTTGTTCAGCCTGGAGAAGAGAAGGCTGAGGGGGATCTCATCAGTGCTTATCAGTATCTGAAGGGCGGGTGTCAGGAGGGTGGGACTGGGCTCTTCTCAGCGGTGCCCGACGACAGGACAAGGGGCAACGGGCACAAGCTGGAACACGGGAAGTTCCACTGAAATCTGAGGAAAAACCCCTTTGCTGTGCGGGTGCCAGAGCAGCGGCCCAGGCTGCCCAGAGAGGCTGTGGAGTCTCCTTCCCTGGAGCCATTCCCACCCCGCCTGGACGCGGTCCTGTGCCCCTGCTCTGGGTGTGCTGCTCACGCAGGGGCTGGACGGGGGGATCTCTCGAGGTCCCTTCCAACCCCTGCCATTCTGTGATTCTGTGATTCTACTGTAGTAATTTTCTGTGCTTCTGTTTCTGTACTTTAGGTAGTCAGTTGAGATTATCATGAAGAGTTCCATTTTAGTGTTAAAAATTTTTGGAAACTACATCATGTGTATTTATTATGTAACTTAAACATTTGCTGTACTTGAGTTTTAGCAGTGGTCAGAAACATCAGTTTGAGAGGACCATGTTAAAGGAGCCAATCAAATAAATCAGGGAATATTGTAGTTTATAACCCAATTTACATTCAAAAAGGGTAAAAAATATACATTGCTTAAAAATAGCAACTTCTCCATCTGATGATGTTAGAAGCTATAAAATCTTTTATCTGGTTTAGGCTTCCTTTGGGATGTCTTAAACATAAAATTTTAACTGAGTAACTCTTTAGGTGAATGAAATATTGACATCTATAGTTCAGTCTTAATTTCTTCCAAGTGAAAATCACATTTGTTGTGGACAGTTTATATTTGAATAGAATTTTAAGGTCTTCAATCAATGATGTACTGCCACCTTGCTAGAGGTAATACAGATGCCTGATGTATTCTTGAAGTCGTAATACAGATGCATATTTGCACAGGTTCTTATACCAATCCATGTTCAATAAAGCATTATGATCAGAAAAACGTTTTCATTAGAACTGTTGTTAACATTTATTACTGTGCCTCATCATTTGACAATTTCAGGGCAACCTTACACCATAGGATAGCTACTGTTACTACTGCTGATCCTGTTAAAGACATTCGTATCCAATTCCCAGAGGTTTCTTTCTTTTATTCAGGAATGCTTCAATACCAGCACGTTGCTGTCCTGCTTTTGGAACATTGTATAATACCAACACTTTTGAGACTTTCAAGTCCTGTGATAAGAAATCGCTTTTGGAAAAAGAAGCAAATGAGGTAAGATTAAAAATCAAATCAGCTGGTAGAGAGAAATAACCAGTGAAGTGCTTTATAGTCTCTGTCGCAGTATTGGAGATACTGTCTGTACTCACTCATATAGTACCCTCAGTATTTATCTTATTCTGGAAGGAATAGAACAGAATATTTCAGTTGGGAGGGACCTACAACAATCATCTAGTCCAACTGCCTGACCACTTCAGGGCTGACCAAAAGTTAAAGCATGTTGATAAGGGTATTGTCCAAATGCCTGTTAAACACCAACAGGTCTGATCTTTGCTTTTTAGTATTCTTTGCAAGAGAGTAGAAAGTAGCTAATTATACTTGGAGAACTTCATTCAGTGTTCTGCTAGGCTACATTTTAAGCTTAACAGTGCTATTGGAGCTGCCAGTGACTTGAGTTCTGTAGACAACATTTTTAAAAGTTGTCTTGCTACCCAGAAACCAGCGCCTGGTTTAAACTTTAAATTATTACAATACATCTGTGTGACAAAGGAGTGAGGAAGCTCCAGAACAGCCAGAAGACTGAGATAAAGCAAGAAAAAGATGGCTGTCAAAGGAAGGGGCTAGTCTGCTCGCACTGTAACCAACTAAATTTAATGTCACAGCTTGGGGAGGAGTGAAAAATCAAACTAAGGCAACCTTCTTCTTTTTGAGACACTTCACTTCGGCCAGTCCTTGATTCATTTAAATAAATAGGTTGTTTCCCAGCTGGCCTTGAGTAGCAAAAGTTTTCATGCATATCTTCACTCAAAGCTATGAATTTTTGTGTTCCTGTGGCCTAGTGCTTCCCTGCCAGTGGTAGGTATGATGCAATATCTGTCTTTAGGGAAGCTGGGAATGTCAGAATGCTTTATTTGCTCTGTGGCTTTTTGTTGTTGTTGTTTATTTTTTTAAGACAAAGATCAAACAGGTCCCCCTCATACAAGTATTATTACTTCTTTTCTCACCAACATGCAGTGTACTGCCTTCTTGCACGTCTCCATTTTTTGGTCAAATTTCCTAGTAGCTTATTCACATATCTAGTATCTATAGATCCCATGAATGAAAAAGATAAGTGTGCAATAAAAGGCTATATTAATATCACAGTATGTTCCATATTGTGCTAGTGTTAATAGTTTATATACATGAGGAACTGTTGCTGATTAGCTTTGTTTTGTTTTGTTTGATGCTCCATGCCTGATCCATGAGCTCCTCTTGTTCCCCAGCTCCCACGATTTTTTGTGTTAGAGAGTGCATGTCTTACCTTTAGAATCCTTTTAGCATAAATAATAGCATGGATGAGATCAGTTAGGAAAAGGACACAGTGGATTACTGCGAGTGTTAATTTCAGTATTTTTAAGGTAGTTGGAAGAATTAAAGATTTCTGTAGATGATTTCATGCTACCTTGGTATTTTATTTCTCTACCCTTTCTCTTCCTTCTTATCCCCACAATCAATGACAGATATGGGAATCAATAAAATCTGGAGCTGCTCTTGAAAACCCTATGCTCTTGAACAGGTTCCTGCTGCTGACATTCGCAGTGAGTAATGATAATATGCCTCATACTTGACTGTAGTGGAAATGATGAAGTAATTCCTTTTTAGGAGAAATACTGTATTGGTATTAGCATATTAATGTTATCAGGATCATTCTCAGACATCTTAAAATGTCTGAAAACATTTTAAAAAAACCTAATAAGCCATTCTCATGTACAGATATAAAGTATTTTAGAATGTATCCTTTAAAAAATGCTGGTGCCATCTCATTCTTTTCTACAAAAGTATAAGATTATCTGGTGACCTTATAGGTGTTAGTAAAAGTAAACCAATTGTTTCATGTTTAACAAGTTGAATGTTTTAATGAATAATGCTCCAGCTAACAAAAACTGAAGTATTGTACACACATCGTCTGTTTAAATCTTAAATAAAAACATATACAGAGAAGGAAGTCTTCTGGTATTTTTTTAATATTTTCTAAAATCATAACACAGTGCCTTGTGAAGTAGAGAGCGCTGTGGTTAGTATCATCAGCCATCAATTATGAGTAATATTCCAAACAGTAATTTACTTTAATGTATATGTTTATTATCTAATTTACAAATTTTTTTTTCTAGGATTTAAAAAAGTATCATTTCTATTACTGGTTTTGCTACCCTGCTCTCTGCTTCCCTGATGGAATACATATAATTCAGAAACCAGTGTGTCTTGGTGACAGATTCCCATTAAATCAGGTATTCGAAATACTAAATGTTATGAAGTCTGTAGCACTAAGCAGTTTTGTGGCCTGTAAAATGTAATATTTTTGTTAGCTCATACTGAATTAATTTGAGAATCTAATTTCTTTTAAAATCTTCACTTTTCTTATTTCCATGTGGGTTTTTTGTTTACCTCATTTCCTGTTATTTTATAAAATCTCTCAGCTTAACATCACTTCAGATTTATTCATTTAGATGCAGATATGGCAAACACTTCTTGAAGAGGCAGTTATGTTCATTTTAATTTTTATATACAGCTTATTGAATATATAGCTGTTTTTGAAACTCATATTTTCAAGAAACTTCTTTAAAGGGGCATCCCCTGGGAGAGCTAAGTCATTAGCAATTACAAAATTGTTAATAAAATGCATGATTGGACAAGAAAAAGAACTGGATAGGGAAGATTTTTTTTTTTTGAAGGAGAAAAGTTAACAATTTTTTGTAGTTTCATATTACAATGGAAAAGGATGAAAAAAATCAACTTTGCTACATGTGCCTTTTTGTGTTGACAGAAGTTAATGCAAAACCTTGAATGGCTTTTTAATGGCATAATAATAAATGAGAAACAGTTTGGTTTTTTTCAGTGAAAAATGCTTAGTTCCCTTCTTCTCAGAAGACCCTCATTAGTTCTATAGTAATAAATAGTGTAAAAATACCTGTCATGATCCAAAGACAGAGTTTCAACTAAACACTGAAAATACATGTAACAAAATAAATTGAATGGGATTCTGTTCTTTTGCTAATAATAGAGGAACAGAGTTACTTTCTTATAAAACTACTGTGACTATCAGAATGAGATTTTTATCTTGTTTCAATATCTATTGGTAGATCAGTTTGCGACAACTATAATAATGCCCCTGCTTAAAATTTGTATTGACAAATGTTGTTTTAGCAACTGAAGTTTTGATCTCAATTGTTTTAGTCATAATGGGCTTTAAACTTCTGAATATGCTATATTCTAAGGTTATTTGAGTAAGCTAGCCTTCCCAGGTGCTAAAACACTTTCTGTGGTTCTGTATAAGAATGTTAAAACTGTTGGTTACAGTTGTCTTTTTGCTTTTAGATTCAAGCACTTCAGAAAGCATATGATGAACTTTGCCAGAAAGAGGGGGTTACAGCCTTGCCTTATTTTTTAATCAAGTATCATGACAATTCTGTCGTGATATCTCCACTGAAAAGGTGGGAAGATTTCTTCCAAGACCAAGGGGGAAAGGTAATGAGAATTTTATGTCTTTTTGTAACCTACAAATGTTTAATTTACAAATGGTTTGAAAAGTGTCTATAGTACCGAGCTGGGCACAATGGTTGGCCAATGAATAACCTGGATAAATAGCTGAAGACCAGCAGCTTGGATTGATTTTTGTGTCAAGTTAAGCATCTCCAGTTCTTATGCAAAAGCCCAGTTACATCAGATTAACAGTCAGCTTGAAATAAAGTTCTTAATATTCTGTCTCCCTCATTATCAAAACAGAAACAACATAAGTTTGTGAAAGAGTTAGCATGATTAACATTTTCCAACCACTTTACCTACAATGCTATGATAATGCAAAACACTTCTTTTATTGTTTGTGTACTAAAAATTGGTATTCATATACTTCATGTATTTGTTGGTTGTGGTAACAGTAATCAGAGTTACGGGAGTTTTCAACTTTCAGTGTGTGTTTTGCCACGTGTATGTGTTATAACACGAGAGCTTTGGGTAAAAATTGCTGGGAATCTGTATCTGAAGAATGTTTAAGGTAAATGCTTTGTAAGTTTGGAAAATAGATGGGTTGTGCACCAGAAGAGGCTGGGATGTTTATTCTTGTAAAATACAGAGATCACACATGTCCTTTGAGCGTAAAATGAGTCCTATCCATTGCTTTCAGTTAGGGAAGAGTTATAATGATAAATGAAACAGATGTCATTACAGCAAGAGCTGACCGGCTTGGTTGGCTTGTGTTTATGTACATTGAATTCTGTTTTGGACCATGTTGCTCAGCTGCTGAACTTTGCTAGGCCTTTCTGAATGCTTTACTGTCTTTATTTTTGGTGAACTTCAAAATTTTTTTTTATCTTGCATGTCACTGAAGTGTTAGGAAATGGAACTCTGAGCTAATAAGTGCAAAAAAATAATTATTTTTTTTTTTAAAGGATGTCTTGTCACACCTTAAAAAAGCAATTTAATTCTGTTTCATAATACTTGATCTTCAATTATTCTTTTGCTTTTCCAAATTCGTTTTTCTGAAATTAAGACCTAGGTCCACAGTTGTTCTTTGCAAAATAAGAATGTGAAGGTTGAGATTTTAAATGGTAGTAAAACTACAGTAATGGGTCACAGATAAGAATATACTTAATTACATAGAGACATTCTCAATATGAGAGAAATCTGTAATAATCTGGAATGTATTTCTTCATTAACATTCACTTTGGAGGGAAGTGCCAAAATTTTACACCTGTCGGAGAAGATTTATTGCATCAATACTGCCTGTAGAGTTTGTTTGTATTTCAGTGAGCCAAATGAACTTGCTCCCCTGGAAGAAAAATATTTTTTGCTGTTGTTGAGTTAGTTTTCTGCTAGTTTGTGAAACTGAATCAGCTTACTAAAGGATCTTAAGCCTGCCTGAGTCAGCAGTTGCAAAGCAGCAACAGTGTATGGCTGGGAGGAGGGATGGGGAGTGGGCCCGTTTCTCCTATCTGCACCTGTTAGGTTGGCTCATCTGCGTTTCAGGCTGTTCTAGGGGTACTTCACTGATGTGGTAGAGTTGAGACCAGCCACTCTAAATCCATCTATAGGCAAAGAAGCAGGAGGGAGAAGCTCTGTAGATGTCAGACACACAGGTACCACTAGTGATGGCCGAGTTCAGATTTTCAGCATACCTAAAGGTAGGCAGTGGCATCTTTCTAATCTCTGGATGTGTTTGGTTCTGCATTGACCGTGAAGTAAGCCCCTAGTTTAGATGTCTCAATTACAAGCATGGTGTTACACTGGTTGAACATGAAACAGAATGTCCAGTCCCTTATTTAGATCTCATCTTGAAGGTTGGCTTTAAAAGTGATCTTTATGCTGTTTTTCCTTTGACTTGACACCTTGCTGGCCTGTCCCCTTTCACTTTTTGATCATATCAAAGTCAATAAAGAATTTTGTTCTGAGAGCAAGGACTTCCCCCGTAATGGTGTGTTTAAGGAAGGTAATGAAGGTGCACCTACTGTAGTGAAAAGCGAATGTCCTTAAAGAGGCTAAACTGAACAAATCTCAAAGCTGTGGCAAATACTTGTCTAAAATCTAGTGTGACCATTTATAAATACCTAAAATGTGTGTCTAGGCATTCTCTGTCCAGAAGTTTTATCTTAAAAAAGCCAGGTAACTTTTACTGTGAACTGAATATCAGTATAGATAGACTTCTCATTTAGAGCACTTTTATTTGCAGGTGACAGTTGGAGTTTATGATCCATGTAATTTATCCCACTATCCAGGATGGCCACTGAGAAATTTCCTGATCCTGGCAGCCCACAAATGGTATCTATTTTATTCTTTCCCACAAAGATTATTTATTGGTTGATAGCAAATTAAGCATTTTTCGCCACATAGTACTTTACTCATATGACCCACCTGAGTTTTAACTTTTAACCTTGACATGATTCACCTTCAATGATTCTGATTTTGCATATTCTGTTTTTTACTTCT
>VZTV01078724.1:0-15150 GCA_013400875.1 Anhinga rufa
TGCCACTCGTCACTGGTCTCCACAATGAAGGATGTTCTAGTTCACAAAATGGGCCAGAATTACTAATTCTGGTAGCAGGAGTGTGAAACACAGAATTCCTGTTTTTGTGGAGAAAGAGGAGGCTACCATGTTGAGCAAGCACTTGATCCTTCAGAGCTGGCTCCAGAAGGAGCAATGTATTTTCATTTTTTTTTCTCCTTTTTTTTTTGGTTATGTGCTCAAAATATTTAAACGTTGCATGCAGGGAAAAAAACACAATTAAAACATTAATTATTAGCGCTGAGAGTATTTTGAGTCATTTTTGTATTCAATTGGCTGTAATTAAATACTCAGTGAACACAAAATTAGGTCATATATTATGTAAATAGGATGAGACATCCACTCGCTCTAGCAACAAACGCTTTGGAGTCCTTAAGGGTACAATTCACGATTGGACTCTTGGAGCCTAATTGGTTCTGTCTGACCCTGATTTCCTTCTCTGTCACATGCCCACCTGAATGCAGAGCAAATACCAAGGAGGACGCAGGGTGAGACTGATGATAGGTCATCTGCTGCCTCCAGCTGTGGCCGGCGAAGCCTTCGCCTTGCCTGATGTTCTCAGCCAGTTCGAGAGGAGCTGTACGTGGGGGAAGACTTTCTCCTTGCCCCCAGTGGACCTCTCTTCTCTGCTGTGGTCCAGCCATGTGATTTGAGCGCATCCTTTAGACGTGGGCAGAATGAATTTAGGTGTATTAAAAAAAATAATTAATAGATGCTTAACCATTACGCTGAGTGAGGCTTGGAACGCTCGGCACTGCCCAGGATCATGCCCTCTATTCTCTTAACATGACACTTGATAACTTCTGTTTTAACGTTCATAATTACAAATGCCAAACCTGATTTTGCTCCCTTTGAGGATAGTGGGAGCAGTAACAGGTCCATTATTATTAGTCAGAACAATTATGTAGCTCTTAAAGAAAGAAAAAAAAAATCAAGCCGTTGGATTCTGCTTTCTCGTGACAGGGACTTGCCCGCTGGGGGTGCATGCTGTGTGAAGCAGCGTTTCATGGAAGTCACTTCATCCTCATGTCCTCCACTCATTGCCGTCTTTGTTCCCGTCTCCAGAAGTAGCTCTCAAGGAGCACCACCATCCTCCCTTATTCCTTTCTCTCCAGCTCTCCAAGTTCTCACTTTTAAATCTGAACATGAGCCTCTGCGTATAGGAGGCATGTGGAGGAGAACAAGAGCGTGTTAAGGAGGTGCTGGTGGCTGAGTGGGGAAGCAAGAACGAAAAATTACAGGTAGCTATCTCCTTACCTTCCCTGGTCCTCCACCACCCATTTGTTTCCTACCCAACCCTGTTTTGTTTCCTAGTGAAAGATGCTGCAGTTCAGAGCTGACTAGGGGATGATGCATCAAATAATCCTGTTTGAGTCCTTCAGGTATTAGTTTTCTAGGGTGTGTGCGGTTTAGTGCTGCTTGTATTCTTCACGTGATGGAAGAAGCAGATTTTAGTCCATTATACTTGGAGTTTTTAGGAGAGATGTCTTCTCTAGCCTCCCTCCTTCTTCTGCACCGCCCCCCCAACACCTAGCACCTTTGTTTTACAGAATGTCTTTCCTTAGCCCACAACTGATTCCTCATACATCCCTGACAAACGGCAGGGCAGGTTTAAATCAGTAAGAAGAGATCAATCTTGCCATTGGGAGTGAGGGCAATCCATGGGGAGGTGAGGTGGGAACTACGCAGCTCCCGAACCCTAACGCGGGGGATCAGAATTAGTTTGTAAAAGGGAAATCAGTGAGCATGTTACTGTAAGGGAGATGGTGTGTGATTTTTATACCTAGGTAGCTTTTTTCCTAACTCACCATGAGATAAGAAGATGCTTGCCTGTATGAGAGCTGGTCTGTGCACCTTGAATTAATACTGCTGGAGTCGCAAGGAAAGGACGGCAGTGCTGGGGCTCTCAGCAGCTGAGTGCATGCCGGGAAGCAGGCTTGCAGCATCAGGTGCTTCTCTCGCCTCTTGTAGTTCTGAGAGGCAAATTATACAGTTGCTTCCCTCTGTTTGCCTTGCCATATTACCTCTGGAATTGGGGTGTAATGCCTGGCATGGGCAGTCCAGTATTTAGAAGTGAAAAGGTTATTTATTTGGCTCAGCTGCAGTAAACCTATGTGGACCTTTAAGGTTGGTTGATGTGTTGCAAAGGTGGGCAACTTCTAGGAGCTGGTGAGTGTGATCCTGGGAATGGGGTGTGAGTTACTGTTTGCTTTCGGTAATAGTGACTGCTGGGGAAAAACGCGTCAGACTGGACACGCTGAGGACCTGATATTTCACTTCCAAACTTCCTTCTAGCTGGGTGGGTCAGGCTTGACTGCTTTCAGCTTCATACTGTCAGGAGGCATGGATTTGGCTTATCAAGCAGTGCTGGGCTTGCTAAGTGTTGGCAGACATTATAGAAAAGCGAGATGCTATTCATGCTGCAGTGGATAAGAAGTTGGAAAGCATTGGTTTAAGATTGCAAGAGGCTGAGAGGAAAATTGAAGTCATGGAGATAACGATCATTGGACCTAATGCTGCTCTTGCTGAGAATGCCAAAGCCCAGGTTGTAAGGCGTGCAGAAGTCCAGTTGATGATCTGGAAAATAAGTGCAGATTGAGTATTGCCTTCTTGGTGGGAGAATCTTGTGAATATATTGACGGAGAAGCAGAGAGATTCATGCGCTTGTTGCAGGGTGCTGGTCGAGCTGCATAAATGCTAGGTGAAATTTTTTAAGTGCTTCAGTATGCTGTAAGGGTATCACGTTAATGAAATATCAAGCTACTAAGCAGCGACTTCCTGGGACAATAAATCAGTGAATATTATTAAATGACACAGTGACTTGAAACTGTTCTATATGTTGCAACTCCAACAAAAAAATATATGTTTTTTTCACTACGTGTTGGGGAATAGTTCAGCCTAAAGTCTCAGGAGGTAATGTTATTGCTCTGTGACTTCTGTGTGTCATTTGGATTTGGCTTTTTCTCATATATCCTAAAAAAAAAAGTTAATATTGGTTTCACTGAAAAGCATCTAGGGTACTCTGCCTTCTTATTGCCAACAGGTTATCATTTAATAAAACTCTTTCTATTTATATACAAATTGGCAGAGAGAGAAGCCTGGACTGTAGTTGGTGCCATAGGCCTACATCTTTGTTTTTCTCCTTTTTTTATTTATTTTTTTTTTAAAGAAAAAGGAGAATGAGATTTTTAGGTTAAACTGTTTTTACCAACTGCATTATGCGCCAATAGGTAGCGAATAGATAACATCTTCTCAGTTGTGCGCACAATCAGATTTAATCCTCCAGCAACGGAGATTTTGTCTGCAGCTGCTGACAGAAGATTTTATTTGCCTGGCAAATAATTTCTCTGTGGGCAGAGAAATTTTTCCCCATCGACAAGAGCGGTCCTTCAGCACATTTTTGGACTGTCCTCCTTCGAAATTGTTCCTTCTTGAAGGTCCACTGATTTCCTCCAAACCATTAGACATCCCCTATTAAAATTTTTTATGTATTGTATCTAATATAAAAATTACCATCCTGACCTTTTCCTCCGCGTTTCTGCAGTTGCCTTGACCTGCTTTCCTCTCCCTGGGACACCAGCGATGTGACCCACTGCCCCGGGCTGGGAGGGCAGACACGACGTTGTTCTGGGTTGTGCCCGCTCCTGGTTACACGCTTGCTTGGGAAGGGCCGTAAAAAGGGATAAGTCGATTAACTATTATTTTTTTTTGTATTATGCTTTTGTGCTGGATGTGTGATGTGCCCCGATATGGGCCACTCCTTGCAGAAGCGCTGTGGGTATCGCTGTACGGCATGTCTGGTTCAGGTTACAGAATCACAGAGTCACAGCATGGTGGGCGTTCGAAGGGACCCCTGGGATCCCCTCGTCCAGCCCCTGCGTGAGCAGCACCCCCAGAGCAGGGGCACAGGACCGCGTCCAGGCGGGGTGGGAATGGCTCCAGGGAAGGAGACTCCACAGCCTCTCTGGGTTCATTTCCTTTGCAAGAGAGCAAAGGATTGCTCCCCCTTGGTTCTTTGCAAAAGCAGTTGCGCTCAATAAAAGTGTGTTGCGTTGATCAGTCCCATCTTCTCGTGTTGCTTGGGATTTCAAATTTTGTTTTCCTGATATGGAAACGGATAGATGCTGGAAGTTTTCCTTTGGCCTGGGGCTTTCTATAGTAAAAGAGAATTTGGAAGCCAAGGATTATGTGCTACCCAAAGGAAAATTTCACATAATGCAAAGTCTGACCGTTTAAAAGATTTAAACTTTTCCTGATCCAAACTGTTCTTGTGTTTTACTTTTCCCTGAAATCCCTGAAATGGATGGAGAGTATTTCCTACGAGGGCCTGGTCTCTGTGGCACCTCTCTGTGCAGAACCCAGGGCCAGTTTCTGGGGGGGTCTGTGTCGGAGTAATGCCTCTCATTTTACTCCAGCATGGAAAGCAGTCAGCGGTGTCTCTGTGCTGTTATTTATTAATACCTCTATCACAGTCGTGCTGCGGTACATTAGGCACTGTACAAGTGCGCCGTGCAAGGGGGTGCGCGGGCTGCTGGACCGGCTCCTCTCCTACCTGGGGAGATGCTTTGGGCCACTGAAGTGTCCGTGGCATTTTTCATGAGCTGGTTGGTGAGACCCTCACTGCTTTTTGTGGACTCGTGCTTGGCTGTGCCAGGATCGGGATGACCTGGCGAAACAGCCGGGAGATGGGGAGGAACGGAGGGTGAAAAGGGAATGGGGCAATTAACTCATCTCAAAAAGAAGAAAAGGAAATGTGCTAAGAATACCCAGCCGCATTATTGATACTACATTTCACGGCAGTGCCACTGAGCTATTTCAAGGTGATGAATGGGAGGGGTAGCGATACAGATCTGCTTGGAGGTGGCCAAAAGCGTGCTGAGGGTCCAGGGAGAGCAGCAGAGCTGGTGAGCATCTGCACCATGAGGTCTCACCAGGCAGCGGGCTGGGGCTCCGTCACCCCTGGGAAGACAGCCCTGCCTACCTGGGGTGTGATTCGGCGCTGGTAGTCACCCCGGTTTTTGAGGGGCTGAGCAGATGGCCTTTTGCCGGGGAGATGTGAAGAGAGTTCAAGGACCTGCGGTGCACGGAGGTGCGCATCACCCCGCATCTGTGGGATGCCGTGAACTCTTTGGCAGGCATCTGCCGAGAGCCTGTAAATTCGAAATGGAGGCACGTAGCGTGCAAGAGCTGAGCGTGTAGGCTGGTGTCCAGCCTCCGAGTATTTTTTTTTGTGTTCGAGCAGCTGTTTGCAGGACCAAAGGGGTGGTGGGGGGAACATACCGTGTGGCTACCCACCTCCTGGCCTGCACTTCACTGGCTGCTTCAAAAGCTTCGCTCGCTGGCAAAGTTGTGATTTTTGGTTTAACCTCTCTGGTTGTCTGCACTGTACCAACAAGCATAGGGATACATTTCTATGTGCTGCTTAAAATGTGAAGATCTTTTTGATTACCTGTGAGAATGCTTAGGAAATTTCTGTCCTTTGTTGTGTTGCACATGTTCCTAATACATTTACAAGCAAGCCACACACTGGGACAAAAGTAGGTCACTGGTAGACTCCTTACTGGACAGATGTTTAATGTTCCCAATTCACCCCTATATTAAACAACATAATTGTGATTTTAGGGGTAGCTGAATCTTGCTGACCATAGCTGATTTTTATTGTGGGTCCATCAGAAGGTTGAATTTTGGAGGCACAAAATGAGAGTTTTTCGTACATGGGAGAAAGCGGGATATTTTGTCTTTGACTCTCAGTGGGAGGTCACAGCCTTTTGTGCTGGCAGCTCTGAAACCAGCACAAACTGGGGTGATTAGCTCCCTTTTCTAATGAGTACACAAAGCTGATTGTGAATGAGCCAGTGGGTTCATTGTGCAACCTTGGCCTGCATTTAATCCTTTATGTGAGACCCCCTTTTACACAGGGACAGCAATTGGAATCCAATTTACACCGGGCTCGGCATTAAATCTCCTTACGCTGGCGATACTACTAATCAATGAAATTGAAATTCAATTGCCGTTAGGAGTCTCTTCCCTTCAGTTATGCCACTTGCTTTCTGCTACGCTGCGCGTTTTAAGAGAGATGAAGCCCTTAAGTGGGAAACACTTTGTCTTCCTAATACAAGAATAAACAATGTCTCGCTTCTTGGCAAAACACATCCGAAGTACTGTGTAACAAGCAGGAGAGATCTTAAAAGTCCATCAAGAGACGTTATGGTAATTTTGCAAGAACGACCACCTTGCTTTTAGTGAGAATTATCTAAATATGAAGATAAAAGGAAGAAGAAAGGGAGCTTGACGTGTAGAGAGACACATGAAAGGTTTCGGGAGAGGCTTTCTGTGCTGCACAGAGATATTAGCGGTTGAGTTTTCTGGCAAGCACCTTAATAGCAAGGAGAGTTTCTTCCTGTCTGGTTTTCACTTTAACAAGCAGGATGTGTTAAATCTGTTTTGGGGTGCATCAGAGATCAGTAAATGACGAAGAGGAGACTTCATATGCATCACTTGTTTTCTTTTCAAGGAACATTGTGAATGCTGACTAATCGGCCCCTCCCAGCAACCTTGGGAGCTCCAAAATTACGGTTGAAGAAACTTCCTGGTGTTGCAATTGAGGAACCAAGACACAGAAGGATAAAACCAAATTTTTAGGAGCGTCAGTGTTTGGGCACCCACGTGTGGTGGGGAGGAATGATTTCAGAAGAGCTGAATGCCCATCATCTGGAAACCAAGCAGCTGAAATATCTCACCTGGGGGAGTCATAAATGGGAACGCCACGAATCGTGGCTCGCTCTTGGAAATTTTGGCCAGCTGTGGCTTTTGAAAAGCAGCACACTTTGTGCCTTGGAACCGCTGGGGTCAGGAGTTGCTCTGTTCTTGTCCCCATCTATGACTCTTGCTGCCTGCAACGCCTTGAAATATTCATTCAGCCTTTATTCATCAAGGCTGTTTAATACCCCAGGCATAACGATGATCTGGAACGTTGGTATTCTGTTACAGTCATTGTTTTGGGATTATCTAGAAAGCTGACACTGGGCTGGAAATTAGTGAGTGTATATTCCCATTGTAACCAGTGTGCCAGGTGTATATATTTAAAAAATCATGAAGTAGCTTCCCCCAAATCAAGTGATACTTTTTACACAATTAAATGAGTTTGCTTTTTTATTTCTCACCTAGTTTCTGAGCCATTGGGATGCACATTGGTTGCTTTTCCAACCTTTTAATTGCAGCAACAAGAGTTGGAAATCTAGTTTAGAGGGGGGGGAAAAAAAGGTATTTTTTTAATACAGCCCAAGGAATTTGTGAACAGAAGCATTAAGATGAATACTACAAAGCTCATGATAAAAAGCACAGGAAGTGCCATTGCTGCTAACCTGAAGAAGAGTTTAGCCATTGTCTGTGCTTGCGCAGCATTCTGCCTTGGTTTCGCTGTGAAAACACAGCGCTACAGAACCATGCAGGTGGTCTTACATTTATAGGACTTTTTCTGTCCTGAGGAATCCAAAACTCAAGCTGAGATGACTTCAGGGCCTCCCAGGACAGTCTGAGGGCTGTCGGGTCGGACGGCATAGAGTCACACAATCATTTAGGTTGGAAAAGACCTTTAAGATCATCGAGTCCAAGTGTAAACCTAACATTGCCAAGTCCACCACTAAACCATGTCCCGAAGCACCACAGCTACAGCGCTGGTGGGAAGGGGAGGCGTTGGGAAGCAGAGCATTACTGAATTTCAATTATTTTTTTTAACCTGGCAATTTCAAATGATGGATGCATCTGAGAATGCAGAAGCTTTTCCTAGCTAGCGACCAGACTTACTGCGGAGGAGACTGCCCATCTTCTGAACTGAAAAATGCACTTTTGGAGGGTGGTGCTTGGGGGTTCCCAGGCTGAGAGATCGTGTTGGTACGACTGCATTCCACCTTAATTTGGTTATATATCGGTGACCTTTCCTCTCTGATCCCAGCCTCTGTGCCCTCCAGATTGAATTATTGCAGAGTTTTCTGAACACGGCTAAGCTAAAAGGCCAGCGAAAAGTTACAGCTGGTACAAAATGTAGCTGCCTGCCTGTTTGATGGCCATAGCTGCAGGGAGCGTGTTTGACTTGTGCTTCAGTGGTTCACACTTATTTCCACATACAAATTAAAGAAAAAAGAAAAAAAACAAACCAACTCAAACCCAAAACCCCAAACCAAACCCCCACGATTATTACTTTAAGCTGCTGCTCTTATTTCAGAGATGCCAGTTATCCTTCCACAAGCCACCGAGGAAGATGGGGTTTAGCTGCAGTGATTGCAAGGTAATCGTTGCATACGTAATAGCCACAAGCTTTAAACCACTGGGCTTTTTCAGTGGGTGAAGTCTGGATGTTGCAATTGATTCAGTCAGGAAAAGTCTGGTTGACCTTTCAGGCAAAGTTGGTCTGCTAGCCTTTAAGGTGAGGGTATTTTATTTTTGTTTCTTATTTCTTACAAATACAGCAGTCTGACTTAAGGACAGATGCACTAAAGTGTGCAATTGAGCCTGTTTAATAAGTGAAACATTTTGGGGCATTTGATTTTGTGACCTCTCTTTCTGTGAGCAAGTTGAACTCGAGCACTTTGCAGGGAGTGTTATTTTGTGGAGAGGGAACATTGATCTTATTTGGCACAAAATAAATGGATGTTTGTGTTATGACGCCTATTCAAGTACTTTCTTTTATGTATCTGCAGGATGCTCTGCCCTGAAATCAGATCTCGTCTGACTGATACATTTTAAGCAGGATGATTCTGACTCTTTCACAACTTTCAAGTGTAAATGTGTTAATGTTTTGCCCAGCACATTATTTCTAACAGGCTGAACTTTCATTGTGTTTTCGCAGTTTGGGTTTACGTTTCACTTGAGGCTTTCATAGTTATTTAATTCTTCATAATTTTGATGCCCTGGTAGCCTCACGACTGCCCCAAGATTGCAAAGAAAAAGACAAACACCCAGACTCCCTGGCTTTATTTTCTAAAGATCTTCCGTTCTCTCCCCAACCTCCAAGCCCCCAAATCTGAGCCCCAGGGGAAAATCGGAAGTTGCTTTCTGAGACCTGTCAACTCTTGTGCTTTTAGGATGAGCCTAATGATGTTGAGCCCTATATGATCCTTTCACACTTGTCTACTTCAATCTCACACCGCAAGACAAGTAGTGGCTGTGCGGAAGGAGGGATAAAAGTCCTGCTATGGTAGAAATCTGCAAAATATACGCACTGGGTGTGAAGGAAATTTGGGATCAGATGCAAATCCTGTGTGTAGCATAGCTGGTTGGGTCGTCGTCATCCCCCCCCCTTCAGTTTAATATGATTTTTGTCTTGATGCAGAGGAAATCAAATCAGGTTTTGGAGGGACACGGGGAGGGATAAGAGTAAAGAATTATCCTGAGCGTTTCCCATCCGCCTGATGTTATGTACGTGGGAGTAAATAGCAGGATTTGACTGTGGAGGGAAGAGAATTAGTGCTGAAATTGAGTACATAGGTGGCTACAAGCCTAATGTTTCAGAGATTGACCCTCTCTGCCTTTTTTAACCAATTACGAGACCACTTGTCCTAAGGACGTTTTGTGCCTGGAGGTTCCGTATAAAAACACTGGGGTTGCATTAATAGACTAATATGGTCCCCTCTCTAACCACTGCATACAACCCACCATGTCCCCTGCGCTTTTTCCCGTTGAAGATGGATAAGAAATGCTGCCAGGGTAAATTTTGGGAGCAACTGGTGTGCAGCACTACTGGGCTGCCTGGACCTTGTAGCATGAAGCGTCATCCCTTTTTTCCTCTGTTGTTTGCTTCTCAGCTTAATCCGTTTCCTCTACTTCTGTTTTCTGGTGAGTCATGGAGGAGCAGAGAAACAGCCTAAACACAGATGGAAATGAAATACCTGGGTTGCTGAGCCTGCTGCCTCAGTTTCTCTCCGGAGTGCACTCTTTGCAGATAATGTTTGGAAAATCATGCTACAAACACACGCAGTCATGTGAGAGCGGGCTTGCTTGCCCCCTTGCTGTTAGATTGATTTTACACACCAACGGCATGTAGATCAGATTTATATTGCCTACAGTGTGGCTGCCTCTTTTCTAACTATTATCCATGGTCTTTTTGCCCCTTGTGGGTATTTACAAGCTAATTTTGTACAGGGCTCTGTTTTTGGTGTACCAGAACAGTATCTGAAGGCACATAAACAAATGCTGAGCATCTCTTCTCCTACAAGAGTAGCTGTAGGTATGGAAGACGTGGCGATGGAGATGCCTCCCGTGCGCGGGACGCGGCTGGAGGGTGCACCCGTACTGAGTGACAGTCCCCACCCCAGAGCAGCACCCAGTCAATGAAGTGGGTAGAAGGAAACGGGATGGGAAGACAGAAAACAGAGGTGGGGTATTGCACCTCATTTTACTGCTTTATCCTTACCTTCTCAGTTCTAAATAAATCTAGGTCTTTTTTTACTTAGAACTTGTTTGTAGTGGGGTCCCCTGTTAAAAACGTGGATCATGAGGCTCTGCTGAATTGGAACCTTTCTCTGTGTGCACGCAGCTGCAGCTCACCAGGTAGTCAGGCTTTTTCTTTTTTTCTTTTTGTTTTTGGAGGGGGGGAGGACTATTTTGCCAGCAAAGGCTGATGTCAGACCTCTGGGTAGTAAAAAAACAAATTCAAGCAGCCCATTGTGGGGAACCTGAGAAAGTGCTGTTGCCAGCCAGGTTCTCAGTGAATGCTGGCCCTTGCCCAGCGGTCAAACGGCTGATTTACTGTGTGCTTTTCCCCATTGCTATGCAGCAGGCCAGAGCTGTTGTGTGGACTTTTTAAATTTTTTTTAAAAAAATTGTTTTAAAAACCTGTTTTATTGGATTTGTGAACTTTCTTTGTGGTTTGCCAAATGACCAGCATTAAAAACAACAGTCTCTGGCTGTAGGGCTAAAGGTTGTGATAGCGGATCAGAATTCCAGCATTGGAAATTTGGCTTTGTAAGAGGCAGACGTATAAATCAAGGCAGAGTTGATCAAATGTGCTCTTTTGCGAGGTTCTGCGGTGGGGCTGATGGCGTTCGGCTTCTCGGCTGAAGTTCCTGAGGGGTCAGAATGCATCGGCAGTGAAGGAGGAAAGCACGTACTTGGGAACGGTGCTAAAGAGCTATTTGTCATCTGAGGGGGTGAAGTGGCACGATGAAGACCATGGGCCGTCTGGGATGGGTGATACCAGTGACCCTGCTGATCCTCCTGGCCAGACGACCACTCTCCTGGATGAAATTAGGACCAGCAAGTCCTTAAGTCCTAGAGGCCTTTGTGTTCACACCTCGCTTCTTGAGGTATTTTACAGCTGTGCTGCAGGTCCGAACCTGTGCCATTTCTGACACACAGCTGCAATGTCATGGTGGGACACGCGATGATGCGCAGCCTGGTCGCTCTGGGTGGGTTGTGCCGGTGTCTGCGGTAGGAGAAGCCTGGTGGACTGGCTGGCTGTAGATGTATGGATCTGACACCGGTTCTTGCCCTCTGGTGTGACCTGGCGTGGCCGTGACCCGCTGTCTGAGACGGTGTCCGCTCACCTCCAGCTGCATTTCTCCCCAGGGGCTGCTCAGCACTACGGGCTCTGCCTTCAGGTCTTCAGACTGCCGCCTTGCTGCAGCAGACACTTCAGCTGCAACTCGGCTAAACACAAGATTTACCAGTACTTTTGAGACAAAATGGATAACAGTCACTCTTTTTTGTCTCTGTTTCCTCATTTCTTTTAGCAGTCGCTCTTCAGGCATCGAAAACTGCAAGTATTCCCCATTCCAAAATGCTCTTTCCAGTTGGACAATGAGAACCAAATGAATCGCTGCTTCCTCTTGTAGCTGAGACCTCCTTAAGAGAAACATCAGGCATGTATTTATGAAAACAGAGTAGAAGCAGCAAAACATGTTTAAAAATGTTTGCAGTAACACGCTGTCTTGAAGACTTCCTAAAAGCTTCCCCAAGGGCAGTTCTCCCCAGCCAGGGCTGTGCCGTTACGCCGGGCAGTGGTGGGGCACCTGAGAGGCACTTGGAGATGTGCGCCAGTCCCGGTCTCCCTATGTGTTAAAACAATATTGTGTTAGCACATACCTACAGCGGTGACTGTGCTTTTAATGAATATGCACTATGCTGAACATAAAAGCTAGATAAATCCCCTAGGGACGTTTTCTTTTTTGACTGCTCCAAAATCCTGTTCAAGCGCATTCAAGTTAGTCATCCAACATCTGCTTGCTTTTCGTTCCTATCAGTATTCATTCAGAGGTAAACTTCTAGGGGTAACCTTTGCCAGCACTTCTTAAATGCTCAGTAATATACAGGGAGCACTGGAGAGTGCTCAGATGTTTTTAATACAATCCAAGGACAGCAGAATGCAGCTGCCACCTGCAGTCCGGCATTTGCAGGGGGACCTTGACATTTGGGCTGTGCCTAAAAGGTTCTCGGTGAACCCTAAAAAATGGGTTCACTGATTATTTATTATTATTATTATTTTAAATTTTTTTTCTCTTAATCCTTCATCTGCAATAGCTTGATTTTGGGGTTGGTGGCACTGGAGGAAGGGAAGATCGGTAAGAAAGGAGGGTGGGCGTGCTGCAGGGGAGCTGGGTGTGGGGGCCCGATGCCTTGATGCCAGCCTCCCTCAGGAGCATCTTTCATGAGGTTCTGCACAGCACCATGAGAAAGCAGCTGGCTCTGTCATTACCATCACCGTTTACTCTTCCTTCTACCCCTTCATTCTTTGGGTATCTTTTTTTGAGAATTCTTGATTCAAACGGTTGTCCCTGTTTGCCCTGGTTAGTCACTATAAATGAGCTGTTATATCTGATGCTAACCCGGTGCTAATCTTCTACTTCTTTTAATAACATTAGAGTCACAACAGATAAATGCTCTGCTTGTATGAATGGCCCTTCCATCCTTCTATGCTTGTTTGAAGACTGATTTGTAGCCTTTCATTTCCGTCCCAGCACAGCCCCATCCTGGCATTCAAAAGGACAGGGGTTTTGGTGTCATAAATTTGGTGAGTTTGAGTGTGAAGAACGAGGAGATGCAGCAGGCTAGGTGGAAGGGGACACGTGGGCTCTTTTTTAGGTGGTCCATTGTTTCCAACTAGCGTGCCTTTCATTAGGTGATGGTAGACATAAATTAAAAAAAAAAAAAAGAAAGAATATCTCCAAATAATGGAGACATTTGGAGTCAGATTAATAAAGCCTTTATTTTGCTTTGTTTTTTGATATGCTCTGGTTGGATTTTTATTTTTAACTTTTTTTTACCAGTTAGGTTATATGGTGACAAACTCAGCATACCAATTGCCGTAGCAGAAGACTCCAGTGCTGGAGCAAAACTCGCAGTCCTGCAGTTCACTTGTAAAGAAGGCAAGACACAACCAGAGCAAAGTTTCCCCTGATGCACCCTGACATCTCCATGTTTGATGCCTGTTCCCCTTTCGGTCCCAGGCTGACTGATAGCAGAGCTGCCGGGTTATAACAATTCAAGCAGNTGCAAATTAAACATAAGACGTTGTGGTGGGTTGCAATCTCAAGGGATTAATTCTGCAATTTCCAGCCTGATGTTCTTTTGTCCTGGAATGAAAATGGTCGTCTTAGGTAATGGCTATTTTTATACAACCATTTGTTCACTGAGAACTGGGTTGAGACCTCCAGTAGCGTATCATTGACTGCTAAACAGCCATCGTGCAGTTCAGATCACTTCTGGACTTGGCTACGCCGTTGTCAGAGATGGAAAAGCAGGTTAAAAAAATGACCCCGTACGGTCTAATTAACCCCAGCCAAGGACCCTCCCTTTCAATTCTGTCTCTTTTTTATTTGGTGCGACTCAGGAAATCTTAATTTAGGTGACAGGTAGAAATGCTGGTGAACAAATAAGAAATGCTACATTTGTTGATTTATTTTTTTTTTTTTGGTTGTGAAAAACAAAAAGTAAAATATTGCTGCAGTATCTTGTGGTTAGCTGGAAGGACCACAGTGCTTGGGTGCATACACACATATTAGTGTTTGGAGGTGAGGACAGAAGCTGGATGGTTTCCCTCCTCCAGCAGCATCCTTTTTCTAGGAGGTCACGGCATCAGGTGTTCAGAGGCGGCTCTGGGAAGCGATGTTTGGATTGCACACGCATAGACTTAGGCTTGGGCTAAGCTACCGCAAACAGCCGAGATGGCGTGACCCTACAGCGCTCCTGGCTGTGGGCGGTTGGTTCCTGCCCATCCGGAGTCTTCCTAAGTCATCACTGCCCTCTAAAAAAGCCCCTTGAAGAATTTGAAGATGCTCCTGCATCTTATTTTCTGTTAGACTCATCTCTTCTCAGCAAGCGGTTCTGGCCATGCCCACTGGTGGGTTGGGAGACCTGGGGGCGAGGTGCCGGTGAGTGCTTTGGCCGCACCGTCTTCCTTCCAGTATTCCTGCTGGGCGAGGAATGGATGCTGTTGTGCTTCCTAACAGAAAGCAAAACAGCACATTTTTAGGTGTTCAGAATGCTTCCCAAGCATTTCTGTGGTTAATTCCCAACCCGGGGGTGTTGCCTTTACCTTAGAGAAAAGGAAACTGAGGCGGAGAGGGAGTGTCAGAGGCTCATTTAGAGTCCTGATGGTTCATTGTGCAATCAATTCGGTGGACCAAGCTCCTCCTAAATTAAACTTATTAAAAAGCTAATAGTGAAAATATTGAAGCAAGCCAAAATGAAAATGCAGAGCGAAAGGTAGAATATTGTAAACTAGCCATATGTTTTTTAGTCCGCATACAGCGGGGATACATACAGGTATTTATTTCTCGGGAATTATTTTATTTAGTTAATACTATTAAATAAATACTATTGTGACTTTTTCAAGGCTTCTGTGTTTTTTAATAAGCCCAGCCACACCGCTTGGACATTGCCTTAGTGCTGAATTGGCTCATGGATCACTATGCTCTGAAGTTTGTATTAATCAGCGCTCTGCAGTCAGTGTATTGTTGCTTCATTAACCTACTTGTTTTTAAGTATCTGTAAATCACAAAGAGGAGAAGTCATGCTGCTAGCTGAGAAAGCAGCCCTGTTTGTAGCATCTCTCCCCTCTGAATCACATTTCTGGTTAGCACTTAGGGGTTTGTTTTGTTGGGTTGGTTTTTTTTT
>VZTV01078727.1:0-14717 GCA_013400875.1 Anhinga rufa
GCCGCGCCGCGCCGTCCGCCTGGGCCAGGCTCCGGGCCGGGCCCGCCGTGGGGTTGTCACCAAAAAAAACGGGAATAAAGCGCCTTAAGACCGGGTGTGCCCAGGAGCAGGCACGGCTTTATCCGCCGCCGGTGCGCGGGGGTCTCCCGGCCCAGCATGCGGGGCCGCTGTGACTCCTTCCTGCCCATGGAAGGTATCGCACCGGCCCCGGCCTGGTGAGCGTCCTCCGGGCCCGTTGGTCGGGATCTTTGCGCTTAGATTCAAAGCGGCAGTGTGATTTTCTCTCACCGCGCATGCCCGGCGGGTGGGTGCGCCTGTCGCCCCCTCGCTTGGCTCGGCGGCCGCGGCCTGCCCCGGCCGGAGTTGCCGTCCCCCGGTTCCCCTGCTTCGGCGCCTCCTGGGCCACGATGGTCCCTTTTATCACCGGTGTCTTCGCATCTGCCCCTCCCTTATCGTCACACCCTCCTTTGCAGCAGGATGTCTCCACTCTCGGTCTTTTAGGAGGCTCTCGGTAGCGAGGCGTGCATTGCCAACGCTCTCTTATCTGGCCTAAGCATTGTTTGCCACCTTGTTTTTACGAGGTGTTTGTTTCTACTCCTAACTGTGATCCTTTCTTAACTACTAATACACCCTGCGCTATTCCATCTCGTCCGAGAAGAACATAAATGTCTGAGGTAACAGGGTAACGCTGTCGTTGTGGCTCAGGGGACGCGGTACGAGCAGGAGCGGCTGCTGAGGAAGAGCTGCACGCTGTACGTGGGGAACCTCTCCTTCTACACCACGGAGGAGCAGATCCACGAGCTCTTTGGTAAGAGCGGCGACATCAAGAAGGTCATCATGGGGCTGGACAAAGTGAAGAAAACAGCCTGCGGCTTCTGCTTCGTGGAGTATCCTTCTGCTGTATCCCCCTGGCAGGGGGAGCGGGCCCCGCACTGGGGTGGCGGGCAGGGCACCGGTGGGCTCAGATGCAGGCTCCGAGTCATGGGAAAATCATCTGAGGATAAAGTTATTCAGTTGCTAAAGCGTCCATGGGAGTCCTGGGTGAGAGAGGGCAAGCCTACACCACACCTCAAGTGGTGGTTATTAGGTTGCTTTCGCTCTGATACTTTAAACCAGGCACTTTTTAGACAGTTGGTCTCTGCAGTAAAAGCCTGTTCGCCCTGCCCGAGTAAAGAGGTGTTTCTTCTCATACAAGCACGTGCGTAAAGCTTTAGCTGGTATCTTGTGTCTCTGTCATGTGTTGACTTTGTTACATGCAAGTCTCTTTGCAGATTGTTTCATTACGGTCACGTTTGGTTCCAGCAAACTCATCGAAATGGTGAAAGTTTGCGGCACGAACGGAGCATGCATGGGGCTTCTCATTCTTTCTTTAGCAATAGAGCTTTAATGCTTTTAAGGGCGAGTGTGGCTAAAGAACTTGATCAGATATATGCATTTTTTTATATGTTTGAATTCCTGCACATTTCTGTTTCACTAGCTGTTTTCTCAGCCCATGTAGCTTCATAAAAGCGGTTGCTTTCAAAAGTAACCAAGCAGGAACCCCATTCTAGCAAATACTTGGTTTTGTAGCCCATTGGATATTGTTCCTTTTTTGATGTGTTGAAAATAGAAGCCGGATTTTTCATTAACATATTCCTAAGGTATTATGCAAGAGGAGATGCTGAAAATGCAATGCGATACATCAATGGAACCAGACTTGATGACAGGATCATAAGGACAGACTGGGATGCAGGATTTAAGGAGGGTAGGCAGTACGGTCGTGGAAGATCAGGGGGCCAGGTAGGTTATTGTACAGTCTAGTTTTTAAGGGACTGGTGATTTTGCCAAATTACTGCTTTTGGAATTAACGTACTCAGAACAACTTCAGAAATAGCAACTTAGGTAGCACTATATGTTAGTCTGTAAGACATCTTATCAATGATGATGTTATCCACAAGGAATAAATATCTTCATATATTTCACTGAAAGTACTTTCAGAAACTTCTTGGCTGCTTGAGAAGATAATGCTTATAGATAGGCCCGGAAAGTGTAAGGCTGTCAAGAACACAAAAGGACAGCACTTAGCTTACCTGAAGTTGAGCAGGTAGCAGATGCTTTTACTGCTGAAGCCTGAGGCTAGCTGTCCTCACTTTGGCTGTCCTGATTAAAGGGTCCCCCTGGACATTATTAAAAAGGAAGTTAGTTTATGCTGTGTTCTGAGCTTCCACATGATGCACTTTGCCTTCTGTTTTGTCAGTCAGCTCCTTGTGGCCACTTACGTGTTGTGAACTTGGTTTGACTATATTCTGATGGTGTGATTGTTTCTGAGAAATTGCTTTTCTTTGTCTTTACTGGACTTCCCTTTTTTCCTCCTTCGTAAGGTCCGAGATGAATATCGGCAAGACTATGATGCTGGAAGAGGTGGCTATGGCAAAACTGTTCAATGCCAGTGAATGGTGAATAATTCGTCAGCCTCAAGGGAGAACTAAATCTGCGTTGTAAATGTTACCAGGCACAAAGTAGGTCTGTTACACACAAATTTATGTAGCCAGAAATTCACAGAAACTACTATCCATGTTCCTGTGATCACATAGTATGTTCAATATCTCTTCTGTGTTAATACCAGGATCTAAAGCAATGCAGAATACATTAATGGAGAGGACCTGGGAGAAGGTTTTAAGCAATAGTATGTGTGAGGCTTTGGTCTCTAAATGCTGCTGTAACTCTTCTAAAAGGAGCAAAGGTTTAATGGTATGGTGCTTTTTTTCACTGGCAAAACTTGATTATTCTGTTACTGGGTTTTGTTTACATTGGTATCACAGGGTGGAGAGTGGTGATAAAGGAGGATTGGTCTATGTTACAGAGATGAAAGAAAAAGGCAAAGAGCCTGAAAAGGAAGTGCAATTTCTAGGGAAGTTTTCCAATTTCTAGGGAAGACTTAAAGTTGCAGATTTCCTGGGGTTACTGGATTAGCATCCTTTTACACTGATGCTGTTCTTAGCACACCTACAGGAATGGCCACAATAAACCAAGCCAGACTGAGGAGCCCAGGAGTCATCAGGTGAGAAGCAAGCCTAGCAGAGAGCAGAACACATACCCTTGCAGTCTTCTGCAAAGTATAATGTGGTGCACGACGTTGCGTGATTCAGAACCATTTTCCTTTGCGGGATGCAGAGAACAGCAAGAAATACCGTAGCAGTTACTTTCACAGTTGGAGTAGCAGTATTTGCTCCTGTCTGGTAGCTCTCTACGGCCTTAATATTTGAGGAACAGTCTCTTCCCTGTGCCTACAGGGATGGCATGAAGCCAAGTTGTACAGTTACCCCCAAAAATGGGATCCTTGAGGAACTGGGTGTATAATGAGAAAGTTTGTTCTCAAAATAGATTTTCTATTTGAGAAACTTGATTTCAGACAAAGGTAAAAATAAAAAAAAGATGCCTTTTTGAGGAGTCCTACTTTCTACTGAGCATGTGGTAAGAATAGTAGGAGAATTGCAGGACTCTAGATTTTTTTTTTTTTTCTTTCCCCCCCACTCTGGATCCTGTTAATACTGCTAGTTTATATGATGGGATTTTGATGGACTGCAGACATAGAAAAAAAAAATAATTAGTGATCCCAAGATCTGTGAAATTGACCTGCTGAAATGAAGTAGTTTAAAAGGGACTGTTACAGGGCTTTGGATTATTTTTGTTACGGACTTCTGAGTTCTTTGGCAATTCATAAAGATTTGTCCAAATACCTCGTTGTCCATGACTCCTTAAAAACTGTTAAAATACTAGGTACATGAAAGCGGATCTTCACTCACTGAAGATATTGTTGGAAACCTTCATGTGTTTCTTGTGTACAGTTAGTCACAACTGTTACCGTAAACTGGAAATACAGTGAGGCAGAACAACTGCAATGAGACTTTGCTTACTTAGGAAGCAAGATTTTGGGTGGGCTTTGGTTTTTTTGGCTCATAGAGTAAAATTAGATTTTCAGGATCACTTGGTGCTGGTCTGCATACAAGACTTTGAACAAAGCTACCTTTTTCTATATAGTACATTTGATTATGAGTTTACAGCCTGTAAGCTGCTCTAGGAAACCTCTGAAGTTTATTTTTCATTGTATCAATTTTGTATTAAAAACTGTGTTTCCAAAACTAAGTCACTTTCAAATAAAGCTGCAACATTAAAATGGATTGGGTTTTTATTTTTTTTTTAACAGAATCAGAGAAAGGAGCTATATATAGGCTGGATATAAGGAAGAAATGTTTTATAATGAGGGTGGTGAGACAGTGGCACAGGTTGCCCCGTCCCTAGAGACATTCAAGGTCAGGTTGGATGGGGCTCTGAGCAACCTGGTCTAGCTGAAGCTGTCCCTGCTCACTGCAGGGGGGTTGGACTAGATGGCCTCTAAAGGTCCCTTCCAACCCAAACCATTCTGTGATTCAGCCTCTTGTCCACATCCTTTGCTCTAGTGTCTTTTAAGATGGAGAGAGTGAATATTCCTTCCCTTTGACTGGATTTTCAGTCTTTGTCAGTTCTTAACTGGATGCTGAAAGATGTTTGGTTAATGCTCTTCATTCTGGTACTTTTTGGATTACAGAACAGAAATTAAATTATTTACTGAAATCATTGAAGTGGATGTGAAAGTCCTTGGTGTGTAACAAGTAGTCTTCAAGGTGCACTTCCTTATAAAAATGAGGTTTAAAATTATTTTTTTATTGTAAGTGCTGCAAGACAGTCATTCTCAAATGAAATGGAGGTGATAAGATTTTCTCTCAAAACTATCACTGTCTGTCACTGCATACATGCAATGCATATGGAAAGATTTTGTTTTCAAGTGAGATCTTCTATTTTGAGAGAAGTTTCAATCAAAATGGGATTTAAAAGCACGTGATGTGTCATGTGAAGTCTTAGTATCTCAGAAGTGCATATAGAGGAAATTGAACATGGTTTCATTTTTGCCTTCTGTAATGGAAATTAGACATGGCTCTGCTGAAGCTAGTGCTTTACAAAAGTAACTGAATTAAGTCTTTAAAACTTCACTGGGGGGGGCTTCTTTAGCTTTCTTACATGCCAGTTCGTTGTGATTAGGTTCTCTTGGAAATATAGGATCTCCTGTGATTTTTTGACATGCCAGTTCATTATGATTATATACACTTTCATAGAAGTATAAGCTCTGTATTAGCTTTTCTAAATACTTTTTCATCATAATTAGGTGTTTTTATGGAATTGTATCCATAAAGAAATGCAGCAGCTAAGAATATGACTGGAAGCTTAGACATGCCTTGATGGAAGAGAGGCTATTACAAATTAAGACAGCGAGAGCTTCAGTCTCTCCCTCAGACTCTCCTGCAGGCTCATGGTGGGTTGACTTACATGCCCCTCTCTGGCACCAATAACTGCAAATAAGATTTGTATTCACAGCGTTTGAGTCTTTGTATTACAGTGTAAAATCAGTAGAATGTAAATTGGAGCGTGAAAGGCCTTCATTTTCAATGACTCACAAAATAATCCCTGTTACCAGTGTACCCCTGCAAGCTAGATTCAAGCTGGTCTTTGTATTAGTCATGTACTTGCTACCCTGTGCAGCAGCAAAGTTCCTGCTCAGGTTGGTGCTAGTGCAACCACCCTTGTTGTTAATGTAATGGTTCTGTCTACACAGAGGATTCTGAAAGACAAAATGTTTAAAGTGTTTAAGCTAATATCCAGCACCTCACCTTCCATATCTTGTCAGACTCGACTTCCTGCGAAGGTAAATATTGATGAAGAACTCTACTAAAATCAAAGTGGTTTGTACAAAGGCTTTCATCTATACAGAGAATCACAGAATGGTAGGGGTTAGAGGGGACCTCCAGAGATCATCTTGTCCAACCCCCCTGCGTGAGCAGCACCCCCAGAGCAGGGGCACAGGACCGCGTCCAGGCGGGGTTTGAATGTCTCCAGGGAAGGAGACTCCACAGCCTCTCTGGGCAGCCTGTGCCACTGCTCTGGCACCCGCACAGTAAAAAAGTGTTTTCTCATATTTAAGTGGAACTTCCTGTGTTCCAACTTGTGTCTGTTGCCCCTTGTCCTGTCACTGGGCACCACCAAAAAGAATCCGGCCCCATCCTCTTGACACCTGCCCTGAAGATATTTATAAATAAGTACTGATGAGATCCCCCCTCAGTCTTCTCTTCTCCAGGCTGAACAAACCCAGGTCTCTCAGCCTTTCGTAATAAGAGAGATGTTCCAGCCCCATGATCATCTTGGTAGCTCTCTGCTGGACTTGCTCAAGCAGCTCCCTGTCCTTCTTGAACTGGGGGGCCCAGCACTGGACACAGCACTCCAGATGTGGTCTCACCAGGGCAGAGCAGAGGGGCAGGATGACCTCCCTCGCCCTGCTGACCACACCTTTGAATGCAGCCCAGGACACCATTGGCCTTCTTGGCCACAAGGGCACAGCGCTGGCTCAGGGTTAGCTGAGCCAGTCAAAGACTGTAGTAGTCACAGGAAAGCTGTCCACAGGGACTGAACATCTAACAAACTGTTGGCCATTTGAGTTTCTAAAGCACAAATTGTACCTTACACTACAGCAGATAAACAAAGAATTGGAGTGGGCATTTGTCTTTGCAGTCTCTGGGATTTCTGCTCCTAGCTGAGTATACTTGGTACTTTCAGGTAAGTGTGGCACCTGATATGGCTACAGGTGAAATACCAGAAAATTGGTGAAGACTGCAGAGGAGCATTCTGGGCTTCAAAATGTCTATCATGTTTGGGAAATAATGGACTAATGTATTAATTTTCTGCTTTCGTATGTCTCCTGCCTGCTCCTATGTAAATAAGGTTTTGCACAAGGGATTGCGTATACTCCAAGCTGCTCTGTAGTAATGCACACAACTCCTCTGCTCTTGTTTTTGGGATAACTCGATGGCGTAAATGTTTCTCGTGGCTTGGGGGAGGAGGCTTCCCTACCCTTGTCTGGCTAAGACCAGTGTTGAGTCCCAGCTTGTGACTGGCAGTTGTCCCCATTACTGCTTCATCTCTCTTTCTGTCTGTGTAGGCAGAGGAACGTTTTTCAAGGTTGGCTGTGTTTGAATCCCAAGGTTTCAGTAATGGTGCAAACTGAAAACAGGCCTTGCTCCTTTCTTGAAAACGTGCTCTATCCAGACTGGATGAGAAGCCATAGTAAAGGAGAGGGACAGTTTCTTTTTGGAGGTAATTACTCAATTTTAAAGAACTAATTTATGATTTGTATGCTGAGTTAAAAAGCTTCTAGTATAAAGCTCCTTCAAGGCTCATTTTCAGATTTCAAACTGATGGAACTATGGAAATTAAGAGAGCTTACTTCTTTCTTCCACCTCCACAGCCATCAGCCCTGCACAAGGAGACACTATAGAAGTTTCAGTTAAGCAAATTGGTCACAATCTTGTCAATTCTAGAGCCTTGTACAGCCCATAAGGGATATGTACACACAAAGTTAGAACTGTGCACTTCATGCATCTGAAGTTCCCAGTATAGCATCCCATTACAGACATAACTAGTCATGATCAATTCTAGAAAACAGAATTTAAGAGAAAAATAGATCACAAAAGTCTTTCATTATTGCCTACATATATTACTCTAAGCTTGGCCCAGAGAGGTCTTCTGCAGGTCCTACTTTCTTAATGCTTCACAGTTACATTTTATTTTCTATAGCACATTGTGCATCAGGATTGAGCAGAGTCTTCTACATTTCATTCTAATTTCTTGGCAAATGATCTAGGTCTGGAGAATTCATAAAAATACAGTATTTATCCATTAAGTCTATATAACTTTACCCAAAGACAGTTACATGAAGGTTTCCTGACCTTCAGAGACTGCTTTCTGAAAGCAGGAGAAATCCATTCTTGTGTCAGGGTTCCACAGTTTTTGAAGATTACCCTCTGCCACTCTGCTTCCCAACCTGCTTTCAAAGACAAAGATGTATTTTACTTCAGTGAGGTAATATTCTCCAAGATTATTTTAGCTTCTACTTGAAGATTATTTGAGTGTCTACTAGGGTTCCTTACAGAAAAAAAAAAAGGTAAATAGGTAGCCAAACTCTACTAGTTAGTATGTTTAGAGCTGATGTAAATAATCTTTCCCCTTAGCAGAGCTGTGAAGTTTGTTTCAAACGCTTGAGGAGCAGCACAAGTAAAATGCCAGGTGGCTCCCTCTGGTAACTACAAAATGTATGCTTTTGTATTCTGGCAGCGAAGACGGTTGCTGAAAGCTCTTTTGTGCAGCATGCTGCATGTCGTAGTGTCTCGAGATTTTGCTTTGGTTTGTGTTGTAAAAATGGACAAAACACTAATTTTCATCTGTAGACCATTTTTCAGAGTGGAGGCCACTAGACATCAGGATTTGTGGGTGCGTAGCCCATCGCTGTTTCTCTGTTTAGGGACAGCTTAGTTGTCTTTTATACTGGATATTGTGATATGTGATATGCCGTGTCTGTGGTGACTTCTTTCCCTACCCCCAGCAACCTCTTCGGATTTTGCCAAAAGCACACCTGTGGTATTGAAGGAGGGCTTGACTCTTAGATGCCCAATCCATGCTTCACAACCTCCCTTTAATTATATTTTGTGTAACTGAGCCAGCAAATCCCCTTGTGCCAAAAATCTGTTTTTCAATCTCTAGCAGGTTATGAAATAAATTTCTGTATTACACACAAAGTGAAGATGTGCGGCTTGACAAGTCAGTAGGCAGGGTCTTAAATGTCTAATTTGTTTCTGTGGAGTTACAGTAGTCCTTCAGGCACTTTACAGACTTTAATGTCTATTGCTTCAGAGTATCTCTGTGGGAAAGTGTCCTTTTTTATCTTAGAAATTTTTGATCTGAGACATAAGGGGGCTTATGCTGTTTGTGACAAGCCTGTGGTGGATGAGGAGTTGAGCCTCTTGGTCTCAGTCCTACCTCTGACAATACTGTCCATCCTGTGCTAACGTATTTCATGACACGGTAACACGCGAGTGTAAGGAAGACACAAGTATACTTCTCGCACATGGTTTGGAAAGATAAGCAGTACTTGCAGGATATAGATCAGATCTTTTAAACCATTTTTACAAAATAATCATAAATATCTTAAGAATGAAGTAGTGAGCTAGTGGAATGATTCCTCTCCATGCAGGACTGATGGTATTTGCTTCATATTAATACCTTCCAGAGCAGTTGTAGGTGTCTTTGCTTAAGTCTTCCACTAGTCTGACAGTACTGCTATACCATTTTACAGCTAGGCAACAGTGGAGTAAAGACTGTATTTAAAGCTTTTCCTCCTTCATTTCCTTCCCAGGAGCACCTTCGCCTGGATTTCCAGAGGGTGCTTCTCAATGGGAACAGGACTGCATAGGATGGCTTTTCATGTGAATCCCTCTGCAGAACAGAGGGTCTTGGTTGTTCATGGCACTTTTGTGCCGTGGCTAAATTTGGCAGAAGCAGCAATCTAAGAGTGCATGATGTAAATGAAATATAGGGGGGGTGTTTCACATTTGAAGGCCAAATATGAGTTATTCCTGGTGTAGGATTTTATTGCTTTGAAGATGCCACAGCAGGCATTTGCTTTTGAAAACCCTCTCTTGACTGTTCACCTCCCAGAAGCTTTCTCTTTGTTCTCCAGTGCTAATCTCTGACTAAGTAAAACCTGCTTGTGTTTTGTTCTGTTATCCTCCAAGAAAGTCTAGACAAAGCCAGTTGCTTCTGCCCTGACAGGAGACTCTATTGCTGTTCCAGAAGCTGTATGAGCGGCTGAGCCAGGAATTCAGGCACCAAGTTGCATAGAGAGAACCTGAAATACCTTCCATCAAAAAATAGTGTGAATTAAGCATTACTCAGTTAATGACTGGGAAAACATCTTCCCTGAGTACCTTAAGGATGAGTATGTTTTTGAAAATAACACTGTATCTTAAGTAATTTTGTTGGGTTTAATTTTGTTTAATTAGAGCTACCTCTGATTTCCTTTTCAAGGTGGGCCACTTATTGATTCTTCTGGGACTGACGTTTTTCAATTAGGACAGTACTGAACCACAAGTTGTGTTATTTCAGGTATAATTAAAAGACATGTTTTTCTCAGAACACAATTTGAAAACAAATGGGAAATAAAATTTGCTATTTTGATATTTCTCCAGTTATAAGCAACATGAATATCAGCATGAATTAGTCTAATTGAGTCAGCTTGTAATTACGTTTCTGGACAATGAAGCTTTTCCCTTCTGTACCAATCTCTCCCTGCAAGCCACAATTCGAAAAGGAGATTCTGGTTTTCTAGCTAGAATAGGTAAGAATATATTAAGTATTAATAATACATACTTCTCTTTAGATCTGTAGCTCACATGCAGTTTTAATTGCTTCAAACTGAACTTGTTTTGAGTTTTCTGACCTTATTTTATTACTTTAAAATAATGGTCTTATTATTTTATAATTTGTGTCTTTAAATATTTTTATGGGGAAATCTTCTGACTTAAAAAAATGTTGCTAGTCTGTTCAGCTTAGTATGATTATAAGTTGGTGCTTTTTGTTGTATGTTTGGTTTTCTGTAATATCACTGTTTTGCAACATCTTAAATTACTTTTCGTGAAAACAAAACCCCTGTCAGCTTGTCACGCTGCCACAAGATGTCATGAGAAGCCGTGTCTCGCTTCAAGAAGGGTGTGCTCTGTGAGTCCTCAATCAGCTAAGTCTAGTGGTTGTTCTGGAATGTTTGTTCTGAAAGCATCTCATTTCGCCATACAGCTACTGCAGCATCTCAATTTCTTGAATAAACTCTTTCATATTAGGATTCTGCTTGAAACAAAAGTACCTAGTGACTGAGTAAACTATCTTCTAATACACCCAGAAGTAGCAGAGGTAGAAGTGCCTTAATGTTTGCTGAGATGTAGCATGCCTCCTAACACTAAGCACTACAGAACTGAAAGGTTCTGTGTGTAGTAACCACGATTGTGCATGCTGGCAAAGGACTGGCTTGTGGTTTGTTTTTTGTAGGTTGGGGTTTTTTCCCCCTCTGAATTTACTCCAGTAAGAGGAGAAGTGTTTTTCTGGGATCTGGAAAGGACTTTTTCCCATTAAATCCAGGAATGTCTCAAAGTCTCTGCACTTTTGCTCCTGCTTCTTCATTCCCAGCTGAATTTCCTCTTTGAAATCTACATATTAGCTTGAAAAAGCCTTCAAGCAGCAACCTTGCAATGTTCCATCCTGCACGACTCTAAGGAGAAGGTGTTTGGTCTTGTCTAAGCTTGCCAGAGGGGAGCTCAGCAGAGAATTTGTAAGTTACTCAGATCTCACACACACACCTTGAGTCATGGTCGACTTTTTGATGAATTGTTTTATAGAATGCAGCCCTGTCAGGAGCTTGGTTTTATCTCCTGTTGAGTTCAGTGAGATCTGTGTGCATAGCACTAGGGTACTGAATGTGCTTTAATGAACTTTATCTACATATTTCTCCATAAGCTAAACATGAAACATGCTAACATGCCTGGAAAATTCTTGAAAGCTCATGTAGGAGCAGTATTGACTCCTGAGTTGTATCTCAAAATAAGTCAGGGAAGCTGAGCAAAACAGCATCACAAAAAGTAACCGCAGCTTTTTGGTAGGAGAGATTCAAAATCCCTCAGGGTGAGTGTCCAAAATAGTTGCAGGACAGTATTTCTCTCAGAATCCAAGGCCATGAGGGCCAACAAATATTACTTGGTCTACAGAGTTTGACAGAGAAAGACCTTGCTTCAGAGGAGCGCAGGAAGCTGGCAGGGTGTGAGAAGTGAGGGAAGACTCCAGCTGATTTGTGCTAATCCAGTAATTCAGATTCTAGACACAAAATGGTCACCAAGGCAAAGTTAATAAAACATTAAAAGAGGCCCAGTAGCCTGAATAAATACATGGTGTCCATCAACAGTCCCCAGATACGGTGTTGATTCTGTGTTTGATCATGTATTTTCCCCTAAAGATATTTAATTAAACTAAAACTGGCGTGAGACTGTTTGTTATGATTGATTCACTCCCTATTAGAAAACAAAATCACTTTGATGTACGTGAACAAGCGGGGCTGTTTCTCGTTGTGCTCTGTGAATTGTCTTCCCGGATGAGCCGAGTACTTCCCAGGCTGGAGTACTCCGTGAGCGGTGCACGCCTCGGCAGGCACAACACATTCGTTGTCAATATGGAGATGAATAGAACTGACAACTAAGTAATTTTAATCTCTTTCTAGAAAAGAATGAGACAGGGATCCGACTTCAGACAAATCTGAAGGTAATTAACCCAGAGCTGTCCTCAGAGGAGAGAAAACATGTCATACAAAGCTGTATCCTTGAGGCACCAGAGCTTTAAGGTGCTCAGGATTGTGACGGACTCTCAGACTGTCGAGTTTGATGGGCAGCACTGGAGAGAGCATATTTTCACTGGATATTTGCAGAAGGACATGTCTATCCCACCCATTGAAGGACGGTCAGTGTTATATCTGGTAAAGGCTTCAGAGCGTCCAGACAGCTGTGCTGTGACTGCCTTCTGTGTCAGGGTGCTATTCCCTGCATGCATGGCACTATAACAAAGCTCATGATTTTCCTTTTTTAATGGTTATGGCAAGCACCTACTCTGTTCAGGAAGAGAGTTTCATTGCAGCTGTTAAGTCTAGGAAAATTTAATATGGTTTATGGGTATATAGATACAACCACATAGAGTTTAGTCTGGGATGAGGTTAATGTGGGGGTACTGGAATCTTTATTTCAGTTTTTGATACTTTAAGTTTTAATAATTTTGAAGTGAATATTTTAGTGCACATAAAACGCAGAATTGCCTCTCAATAATTACTTTTTCACTGTTAGACAGGTGTTTGCACTGGGCTATGCAATTGAACAGTGAAGTTCTCCTCTCTTAGCTGCATATCATTACAATCCTAGGAAATTAGCTTCTTCATGATTTCCAAAATACACAGATAGCTGAAAAAGTTCAGTGTAAGTATAGTATAATCGGGCTTTTTAAAAAGCAAGTTTTCTCTTATTTTTTTAAGTTCTGAGGTGTAATGAATTTTTTATTTAGAAAGCGTATAATACAAATTCATTTTGTTTTAAGAACCTATTAAATTAATTCATTATTTCCAAACATTTTTTATTGCTGCATCTGTTGTTGCCACAACTGCTGTCAGTGATGGTATAACGTACAGTAGAGATGTGAGAGACTGAAACTGCAAAGGAATACTGGTGACATAAGCTAGAAATAAAGCCTCATTTTCTATTCAGCCATCCTTTTAAATGGAGGAAAGGTATTCCATATTTGGATTATATTGCTTCTTTTCAGACATGAATCAAAGATACACATCGAAAGAGGGAAAGTATAAAACATTGTTCCATTCAAATAGGAAATGTTCTATTTATGATCCTTAAAGAAAGCCTTTGGGTCAGGAACAGCACTTCCATTTGTGGAGAAAAATGTAAGAACAGTTTGCTGAAAGTCTGTATAAAATGAACGTTCCCTTTTGGACCCTTTGTTCATTCAATTTCTGGACACATTTAAAAAAATGTTAATTAAGGAATTAATAGAAGCTATGTGAAAAATAACATAAAAAACCCTCAGTGAAATTCCAATGTTTTTTGCAGTATTCATGGTTTAATTTTTGAGTGAAATAACTGTTGATTTCAATAGGCCTGAACTCATTAGTTGAATATACCACAAGGAGGACCTGCTTTTCCTTTCAGGTACTTCAGGGTGGATGACGAGTGAATTCCCAGACCTTGGTGGCATTACTGTGCATGGACCTAGGAAGAGAATGGGTGAACAGAGTATCTGCTGTCATATGCAAGGGATATTTTTTAAGAGAATAGGATCTCAGTTTCTGGATTTGAATGCACTATAAACCTAGACATTAGAATACTTCTGCTAAGTGCGTTGAACACTTGAAGTTCAAAAACTTTATGTATGTGAGGTTATTATCCGTATGCACGCACATCCTATGAACCAGGACATGAAAATATCAGTGAAAAGCAGGCTTTTTGCATCTACTACTGTACTTACAGTTTCATAATCAAGGAATGTTGTATATTTGCAATGGTGGAAAAGGGAATATACTCGTCAACAATGATGTCAGTGCTGCATCACAGCACATTTGTCTTTTGAGTTCTGTTTGTCATTTGTAAAATTTACTAGCATCTCTTGATTTTTGTACGAGGCTGATTAGATTATGGACTAACTCTGGTAGGAACGGAGACGCTCTGAGCTGTATCTCTTCTGGATATGAACTGGTTGATTGTTGTGACACTGAGCTGTATCCTGTGGCCTCAATCTCTCATGTCAGCAGCAGCACAGGGATCTGCAGGGATGACAGCCATTACTCCTCAACTGTTTTCCTTTTTTCTTCATTTCAGTCTTTATGATGGTTCTTATGGCCTAATGTATCAACGTATTAGAGAGAAACATGAATATTTTTTTTTCCCCATGAAGCCAGGAAATTGGGAGTTGATTTTCTATTAAAGCAATTTGATGCATTCTTTCCCTGAAGAACTCCAGAGTTAAGCATCTTAGGTCTTCTGTTAAATGCAGGAAGAAAACTCTTCAGTGTTTGCCAAGAAAATGGGTTGCTTTGTTTAAAAAAGATTTAAAGAAAAGGTTTTAGATGTTTTGCAATATTCCCTATTTCTTGGCTATATATTCATTGATTGATAGCAAATTCCCTGGTTTATGTGGTTGCAAAGTTTACTGCAAGTAGCCTAGTGTCCTTTCTGTAAAGGACAGGGATGCAATCCCATTCGGGAAAGCTGCATTCGGTGGTTTCC
>VZTV01078745.1:0-69052 GCA_013400875.1 Anhinga rufa
TGTTAAAATTTTATTACTAATCACAACCAAAGTTAGCTCCTATATTTAACTCAGGCTGGGGGAAAGAGGAGAGGGGGCGCTGCCTGGTTAGGGTGGAGAAATCAAGATCAGAAAGCGAAGGGAGGATAGGGTGACAAGTGGCCCTGACATAGCTCACAGGCACAGGCAGGGGCCTACTGCAGCAATGGCAAATAAAAACCCCAGAGCCTTCAGCCTTCAGCAGCAGCCACAACCCTTTTACAAGCCCTAACCCAGAAGCAGGGCGGGCTTGTGGTGGAGCACGAGGCTATGGATCAAAGAGACTTCAGCTGAACTCCCACCTCAGTTGCAGGCTCCCCAGGCAGCCCTGGGCTCTTCCCTCTGTGGAAGCTCCTCCTGCACAAAGCGGATGAGAACAGAGATTTAACGAGACAGCCAGGTCTCCAGGCTGGGGAAGTCTCTCGGCAGCATGCAAGTGCCTGGCAGTCCTAGGATGAGCAAGGTCCCTCCACTGGGGCTGCAAGGACAAACAGCTAAGCTTCCTTTCCTGCTTAAGTCAGATCTTGTCCTTGCAGGTAAAAGAAGTGCTTAGAGGAGAGAGAAGAAAGTCCAAGGATGCCAGTTGTCTTGGTGAAGCAGAAAGTTCAGCAGTTGCAAAGGTATCACAGGGCACTTCCAGACTTGTCCTTGCTGAAGCATCAGTGGGAAAGGACCAGTGAGGAGTTCTGCTCTCGCCAGGGTGACAGATGAGGAAGGAGGGAGGATGATGAAAAACATGGAGTATGTACAAGGCATGGGCTTAGCTATCCCTACTGGACTCACAGGTTGTGGTCACCTCCTCAAACAGAAACACAAGAAAAGAATGGTCCAGATGGCCACAAGGGCAGGCCCAGAAGGACCAAGAAGATGGTCATCTGTCCTGTTGTGTTAGTGGCATACACAAGGTTATGCCCCACTGCATATGGCTGCGGGCTGGGGCAGCTGGGGCAGGGACTGCTGTCCCATCTCAGTGAGATGCACCGAGCAGGAGGGGACCTGCTCTGATCAGATGCTAACAAAGCATCCTTCTGCAGTGGGATAATGAAAAAGCCATGATGAGTTTTCTGCTCTGCTGTCTGTCCAGTGCTGGGAGCAGTAGGAAAATATTTGATCGATGCAGCGAAGAAGGGAACAAAGGGAAAAAAGTCTCATAGTGAAAATAAACAGCTTTGAGTGTCTTCTCAATTTGATAATGGCATCCAGGTGACTACAGGTTTCCGGAGCATGAAAGACAAACTATTGCTCGAAAGACCTCGTCTGCTGCTAGACCTGCCTGACTGTACTGCAGAGGGGAACAGAAGAGGGAGACATGCTCCTCTCTGAGGATGCTCTCAGACACCTCCCTGGTACTCCCCATCTGCACCTCCTTCCAGCTTTATGGCACCCCCAGGTGTTTTTGGCAGGTCTCAACATCTCCATCTGCCCTCATACTTCTGCACTGAAGCATCCCTGAGATCACTGCCCCTTTGGCTCCCCATCATCGCTTCCCAGATACCCTGTTCCTGGCACTCTACAGGAGCTGCTGTCTGTCTGTCAGTCCTCACATCCATCTTAAGGGCCTCTGTATAAATCTCCTAGAGGCCTCTTTGCTCCCTATATATCTATCTAATTAATGTTAGTATAAGTAAAGCACAGCCTTTTCCCCTTAATAAGCAGAGTGCTGACTTTATTACAGGTCTTTTTTTTTTTTCTCTTCTTGCTTCAGTGCTTTAAATCATGTTCAGGAAAGCGCTTACGAAGGGAAAGGCTGAGCGCCTCATCTCACTGTGCCTTCGCCCCAGCGCGGCTGGGAGGGCCGGGGGGGCCGGGGGGCAGAGGGCAACAGGAGGAAATTGGACAGGATGTGTTCAGAGCGGTGCCAAGAGCTCTGCGCTGCCAGGTTAGCCGGGGTCAGGGGAGAAGTCAAAGGCCATCGATGTGTTGTCTGGCTGAAGGCAGAGTCCCAGCAAAACAAGGTGTTAAATGTCTGCTAATTAGAAGTATCAAAACAGGACTGGAAAGGCAGGCATGGCTAGGGATGGCCTAGAAATGTGATAAGCAGGACTTGGTGGAGAGAGACATGAAATCATGGGGCTCCAGACCGCATGGCAGGTGAGAGCAGGAAGGCCCCTGCAGTGGTATTTGAGCTTCTCTGACATTTTTTTTTGTCCAGAAATCCCGAATGTGAGATGTAAAGGTGGGCTCAGAAGACAAGATGTGTCCTGTGTTTCTACAAATTCTTAGGATCTTAAGAAGCAGAGAAGATTTTATAAATGTGCTATTTCTCTCCTTTTCAGATCCCCCCTGCCCCAGTTTTGCTCTCTGTCCCACTGGAAGTGTTTGTTCTCCCTTCCTGCATCTCCGACACTGGCCTCAGGCTGCCACAGACTGGGTGCACCCAGCTCTGCCTGCTTGCTGCCTGGGGATGCTGCATGTGATGGTGCAGAAGAGAAGCCCACAGCTCCTAGTCTCCTGAGGCTGCACAGCAAATAATTGCTGGAGAAGCGATGGAGAAAGCCCTGGCCTGCAGGCTGGGCTTGGCTCAGCTCTGCAGAGACTCTCCAGTCTTTGCCAGTTCCTTCTGCTTGTGCATCACACAGGTGCAATGTCTGATGTGAACCCACCCACATGGTGTGCCACAAGCACCGCACTGCCAGGACACTGCTGGAGGGGACACTGTGCATATGCCGCTCACGCTCGCAGGGGTTGACCACATCTCACACACGTGAGATCACGTGCCATCGGATCCCTCACAGCCAAAGAGACACACCTGGCATCCAGCAAGCTGGCATGGGGAAGTGGTGCCTCATTTCCTACCACTATGCCAAACCACAACACAGTCATACCCAATCCAGCACTGGAGTCAGAGGGCTGCCCTGAAAGGGTTAATGCTCCCCCTGCTCTGGGTGCTGGGGTGAAAGGGTTACCCATGTTGTGCTCAGATTCTTTGGCTGTAATGTGATTTCTTGGCTCTCGCGTATATATTTATGCAGTTTTGTCCACACTCTGGTCCACTCCCCCCACGCGGTGGCTATTGATCAGGCTAATGGAAGGGATCCGATTGCACATGCTCTGACGTGCTCCCACACAGCCTCGCCAACTCTGGCCCAGCCAATCAATGCCGTGGTGCCCCCGAAAATTTCCCATAATCTGATTTGAAGATGTGTTATCACTTAATAAAATCCACACTTGCCCTTCCTCTTCCCCCCTACTGAAATGCGTTTGCACTCCGGCTCCCAGGCCAGCTCCTGCCATGCCCCTGCATCCTGCCAGCCTCTGGGAGAAGGACCGTGGAGCGGCCAGGGGCTAAAAATGCCCTAAGTGGGTAAGGGAGAAATGGAGAAGACATCTGGCCTCTCCTGTGTAATCAGCACTGTCCAGCTGTGCCAGGAGACACACATGGTGACATGGGCTGGTGTGTGAGGAATACCTGCTCCCTTTCACGGTGCTGTGGCTGTAAGGGTGGCAGTGAAAAAAGAGGATGAAAAATGTTCCTCTTGAAAACATGGTGAAAAATGCTATTGGTTTTCTGTAGCCTGTCAACATACATTCCCATGGTCTTTGGAAAACAATTCACAACAGCGTATGAAAACACCAAGGGTATTTGTTGTGCGAATGGGTATCTGTTTTCTGATCAGCCCATGCAGCAGTGACAAGAGGAAAGTCCTAGCTAGTTGGGGCAAGATGCCAGCAGGGCTTAAATGAGATACTCCCTGCCACTGTGCCTTCTCCAGGGAGGTTTGTTTCTCCAAGAAGAGCAAAGTCAGAGGTTCCCACTCTCTAATCAGAATAATTCTTTGTCCCTTCCTGGCCCTCTGCTCCAACAGCAGATCCTGGTGCTTCGCACACCTCCACTACCTCAGCGGCACACCACTGGAGACACACGGGCCTCAAGGCTCCTGAGCAGGCAGGCCAGTCACAAACTGGAAGCTGGCCAGAAATAAGTCTATCTCCTCCTGCCCCTGTCAAATACGAGGAGGACGATCGTGTGTGATGCACACCCCAGAGGCAGCATGCCGTCCCTTGAGCCCTGGCCCTAAAAGATAAGGGTTTCGTTCCATGGCAGAGCAAGAAGTTGTGTACACAGGGAGTCACTGCCACCTGGGGACCCGGGGACAGGCGTGTGCCAGCAGCAGGCTGAACCCGAGCCCTGCCGATCAATGGCATGCCTCAGAGCCCTGCGCGTGTGGGGCTGCTCCCCGGGGCCCGAAACCCGACGCGGAGGTTCAATAATTCAGGGGGAGAGCTATCAATGGCTTCTCAGCTCTTCAGAGAGGAGAGCAAATTGAAAGGCTTGTCAGGAGTCAAAACAGAGCAGGGCAAAGCTGGGCTGAATGTCAGAGAGATTAAACAGGCAGAAAGCCACAGGGGTGGGGATGGGGACAGGATGAGGAGGGTGGCCACGGCTTTTTATGGTTCACTTCAGCGACCGTCAGAGGAGCCAGATTACGGCAGAGTGGGGCACTTTCACAGCAAGATGGGTGATGAGTGCTCCACAAAAGCTCTCCGACAGACAGATGGGATTTCAGCAGCTCTGGTTGCTTAGGCTAAGAAGGAGCCTGGTTGCATGAGGCTCCTTTGAGCTTAGGCAAGGGGTTCCAAACCACCTCTGCAGCGTGACCCTCCTGCCACCGGGCTGGTGCAGTCAAGGGCCAGGGCAGAAGGGATGCATGCCCAGGGCCGTGTGTCCCGCTGCATACAGTGCCTTAAGTGGGGACAAGGATGGGACCAGCCCCGTGGTGGCCTCCAGTACAAAATAACTCTTCCAGTCCCAGGCGGGACACTGCACCAACAGTGGATGATAAATAATGGTGATATTTCAATAGACACAGGTATGATAATGAAGAGCTATCCTTCTTTTGCAAAGATCACTTGTAGAATTAAATATTTATAAATGATATTTAGACTCCCAGTCCTGTAAAATGCCTTTTTTACAGAGATAATATATGTTGACTTGTTGGAGAACCAAACCAGTTTGATATGATTAAATACTGAGCCGAGCGACATGATTCATGCCCTTTCTTCACCACTTGCCAGCCTGTAGCACATGCAAGACTCTCTCAATACATTTTTACAGACTTTCACCTAAAATAAAATAAAATAAAAAAATCCACAACCATCCCAGCTGCAAAATACATTGAAATCGTCCCGACACCCCAAACACCTCTATCAACTTTGCAGTGTCTGGCTTGTAAGACATAGTATTTCACACCACACCAGGCAGCTTTTTTATGGAGAGTGTTTAATTTGTGCTTTACATGTGACTTATATACAGCTCTGGCGCCTGACCCTGCAGGCCCTTGTGTGGGGAATGAGGGGCTGAACTGGCAGAGGTGAAGGTGAGCAGAGGTACAGTCCCAAAGCCCTCTCTCTCCCTTCTCACAGCACTTCAGTATCATGGTCAAGTGCATTGTGCTTGAACGATCATTTGGTTTAAGACAGATGTGACCAGGGGTGTGTGTGCCTTTCCCAGAGCCTACAGATGCAGACCAGCATTGCTGCACTGGTTTCACATCTTGAAAGTACTCTCTGTAGCCCCAGGGGCTAAAAAACAGAGACAGAAAGAGGCAGAAGAAAGAGGAAGAGATTGCCAAGCTGGTGAGGACACCTGTCCTGTGCAGCTCACCCAGACCTCAGCATGATCACAGCATGGAGCCTTCATTTTGCAGCTTCACATGGATGAGGAAGAGAAAACTGTCCATCTTACAGAAAAGAGGTAAGACGACCAGCTCAGGGTTTCAGAATATAATGGAGGAGCTAGAAGGGGACCCAAACGGGGCTGGCTGTGGTACTGGAGAAGGGCTCCTGCACCCACAAGGGGCAATGCTGGCTCAGGAGGTGAGACAGAGGCCAGGGAAAATGGGGAGAGCATCCCAGGCCAGCCTTCACTCATAAAAAGGATGAAGCTGAACTCTGCCCCACAATGTCTAGAGAGGCCAGTGGGGCTGTCGAGTCCACCTCAAGGATGGCTGCAAACGAGGAGCAGCTCATGGTGAGTTTAGCCATGCAGAGGAGCCCTGAGAGGCCATCACCAGCGCCACCTCCTACAATGGATCCAACTTCATCCTACAACTAGCCAGAGGTTTTCTTTCTCCTTATTCCTTCCTGGGAGGCTGTTTCAGAGACTCCTTACTTGCAGAGACAGGAAACTCCTTCTTAGCCTCACCTTAGATACAATCATGGCCTGATTACACCACAAAGCTCTTGCACCAGTGTTCACCCCTGCCCTAAGACCATCAGGGCTGGTGCAAGGGTCCTGGGAGCCGTCTCTACCTTGAGAAGCGAGGCTGGTTTCTAGCCCTCAGAGCACGCAGTCGGACTTATTAAACAGCGCAGGCAGCACTACTGGAAGGAGAAGTTTCCATTAAGGTCCAGGTGCTGGGGGGAAGGGGGAGAAGGAGAGGCCAGGTGCTTTCTGGACGCTGCCCCCAGCAAGCTCCCCCTGGTTCGTTCCCATTGTTTCGCAGCTGTCCCACACGGCCCTGCCAAAGGGGATAACAGGCTCAGGAACAGGCTGAATGACAGCAGACACCTTATAAAATGCCTCGCAGAGCGGGCCTGGCGCCTTGCAGCGCACATGCCCGCAGCCCAGCCGGGCTCAGCCCCCGCGCGCAGGTAGTGAAGGGGGAGGCTCACATCAAAGGTTCTGGTTTTGCAAGGCTCAGGACGCAGGAGGGCGTGAATTATAGACTTTGATGTTGGAGCAGCGGCAGAGGAATCGGCGTGAAGATCGTTTATAAATCGCTATTTATGGTCTCCACTAAGTGCCAGGCAGGCCCTTAAAGCAAGGGATCAGGTTTAACTGAGAGCCGCTGCAGAGCGCGGCTGCTGGAGGCTGGGCCAGGGCTCAGGCTGGGCTTTGCATGGGCAGGATGGTTTTTAGACGCTCTCCATCCCAGACAGCTGAGTTTGACCCTGAGATTGTCGCAGTGAATTTCCCCAGGGCTTCCCCCCTGCCCTCCAGGTCAGCACCCAGTTTTGGGGAGCCCCAGGGTGGGAAACTGGTGGTGCCTGCAGGACAGCAGAGCCATGGCTCCTGGAGAGGCAGCCCTCTGCTGCTGGACAGCAGGTTTTGGAGCTCACATGGGGCTGATTCTGTCCCTGCCAAGAGGGAGAGAGGCAAAGGGGGAATCTCAGCATCCTGCCTCTGCTGCTAAGGGGTCTTCTGGCTTTGCCTTCTTGCTGACTCAGTTGCCTGATGCAGTTTGCGATAGAAACCAAGCTCAGGTAGAGCTGCTTTTCTTCCCTTGGCTGAATCCATGCCACCAGGCTCCAGCTGCTGTGTTCCTCTTGAAGCAAGGTGAAGGACACAAACCAGGCAGCTCTGCAGAAGAGGAAGGGACAGCACTCGACCATCCTGCCACTCAGGCACAAGGACACTTCTGTCCATGGTTAGCAATCAGGTCCTACCACACACTGCTGAGAGCACCTGGCTCTCTGTGAGGGAGGGACAAATGGCATGCTGCTGCCTACAGCACACCTGGGTGTGCTGATGCTAAGGGATACTTAAAGTTGGAGGTTAAAACCTCTGAATCCTGGGAATGTAAACCACTCAGATTGAAATCCACTGATCTGGAGCTGCCCTGTCCTCCCGAGCTTAAGCCTGAACAGAACCCAACTCAAGAAACACCTGCTTTTGTGTTCTTCTTTGTCTGATCTGACAACAACTAGCCTGGTGGGATTTCTCCCACACAATTTGGCTCCAGTCCCTGTGGCCAGAGGTCAACGGGCAGCTGAGCCCTGTGGGAACTGCAGCATGGAGCATGCCTTGTCTGGGGCTGGCACACTCCTGGTGAACCCCACAAGACCCAGCACCCACAAATGTTACCAAAGGCACCAATGAGCCCAAAGAGGTGGCTGTGTCCTCCTTGTCCCTCTCCTCATCTCAGCCGGAAATACGCATTGCCTCGCACAAGGAAGGACCATTACATGAATACTGAGAAGCACATCTGGGAATGCCACGTGGTGTTCCTACACCTGAGTGTCCCCCTGCCCCTGCCCCATGCACTCTACCCTGACACTATTTCTTTGCCCAGAGTGGTGTTTGTAGTTCCCTCCATTGTAGCATCAACTACAAATTCCTCTGCATTGCCTTCATGTCTTCTTCAGCATCACCAATGCAGACGCTGGCTTAGGCCAGGCATAACGCCAGCCACTGCCTTTTTTTCCTGAAGGCGTGCCATCCAAACTGTAATCTGTGAGCTGATCTGATTTACAGTCCATCAGCCAGTTACGAAGCCACTGGCTGCATCGCTCCGGGATGCACAAGGATCCTGGCCCAGGCACTCATTGCTGTTCAAACAGCACAAAAGGCCACCGCTAACATTTCCCTCTATCTTCAGTTAAAAGTTCACGTCCAGCATCTGCACCAAACTTTTCAAATGCAGCTGCTATGTTTTGGAGGTTGAGACAGACCATGCTGGATTTTCCAATGAGTTCCAAACCCTGAATCCAGTTCTGGCCCTCTAAATCAGTGGACATTTTTGCACGCTTACTATTAAATCAGGAGTAGACAGACAGACTTTCCCATTGTCCTCTCCTTGCCTTACAGCCTCTGGTGGTAGCGGCACTCAGCAGGCCTGGTTCCACCCTTGCACATACACATGTAAACTGAAGATAAGCACATATTTCTCCTTGCCCCAGCCACTCTCCAGGACTTATCTCAAGCAGGATGGGGAACCCTCCATCCCAGCCCAAATTGATCCCTCCTCAGACACAGTCATTTTTATGTCCAGAAATATTTATATACTTTGCACAACCGTTGTTTGCAGAATCTCTCTTGGTGGCTTCCACACTTCACGGCAGCCCCTGTTTGAAGTTGGACCAGATGGGAGCCTGGACCAAGGATAAATAAACCAATCAAATCTGAGAAAACAAGCCCCCATCCCTCCTGCCTCCTCCTCGGACCAGTGTGAAGATCCAGCCTGGGAGAAGGGGGCAGGCTGTGCTCTGATGCTCGGACTGCTCCCTCCATCCACCCTTGAAGTCCCTTCCTCTGGGCAGAGTTTGGTATGTGCTGTTTGCAGGGGGCTTGTTTTTCTAACATGGTGAACACATGCTCTCTCCCGAGAATCATTTATTTTACATCAGAGATCCTGGGGCTCCTGACCCAGAGTTTTGCAAGATGGTTTTGTACTTTCCCCCGTGAGCGAGGAAGACACATTCCTCTAGCTACCACTGCAAGAATGGCAAGTCCCGGATGTGTCCTTCACAGACCAGGCTCTCCCTCAAGACAAAGGTTAAAAATGACACACTGCAGTCAGAGGATGCTCCAAGGGGCTCCATAAAGATCTCCCAGGAAAAAAGTCCTGTTTCTCTTGCTGATAACAGTCTTCAGCTTGTGGGGCCCCAGTAGATCAGACAGATATATCAGATGAGTAAGGAAAGATGGACCCTGGTTACACAGCAACCAAAGGGGCATCTTACGAGATTATCCACTATTTTGACTATACACCAACACTGCAAGCCTTAAAGGGAGGCACAAAAAAGCCCTGAGGACATCTGCCTGCCATCAAGGTCTCTTCTGAGCTGCCAATAGCCAGTGCAGTAGTTATAACAGCCCAAAGTCAGACCCACCTTCAGTCCCACTAGCAGACCTGGCTGCTGCTGTGACCTGCAGCAAGTTGCTCTGCCCTCAGCACCAGCCAGGCTGCATCGCACGTGGCTGGAGTTGCTCCCTTGTAGGACCAAACTCACCTTCCAGCCCCTGGGTGCAGAACAGCCAGTCCTCCCCTTCTCAAGGGTGAGAGTCCCCTGAAAAGCCTGGCTGTGCATGGACTCCAGCACCCACCTTCCTCCCCTGGAAGGCAAAGGATGGCAAGGCAGAGCAATGCATCTTTGCGTAACCCGATCCGTTAACACGCAGCTCCTCTGATGTGGGCAGCTTGTGCTTTACAGCATTAGAGGAGCAACATTTCATGGAAAATTCAATAAATACCCCTGTACAGCCAGACATCTGTAAACAAAGGCTTCCAAATTCAATCAGGCTGTGGGCTCAGAGCAGCATTTATAGGCTACAGCATGGAATATTATATAGGAAAGCTAAAAGTAGGGGGAGGGGTCAGATTCCTGGAAAATGAAAGATCTTACAGTTCTTCGTTACCCCAATGAAGAATGACTATGCCTGTGCTGTACCACTGTGCCCTTTCTTGAGTGGCTGGGGCAACCTTGCCATTCCCAGTGTGCTAGCTCCCACATCAATCTGTGCTGGGCTCTCAGTTTGCACAGGCATCACAGTAAAAACTACAGCAAGACAGGCTGTATGCAGAGCAATGCCGATGACTCCAGCAACTGCCAGTCACACCATGTGCTGGAGCGCATCCCTGCTGCCAGCCATACCAGGAGGGTGTCTTTCAGGATGTAGGTCTGAAGATGGGTCTGAAGCGCCAAGCCCTGATCCAAGGATAACTGCTTTCAGAGCCTGGAGGTATTTACGGCCAATGCTCAACTCAGAGTGGAGTTTGGGAGAGGAGGATAATGTTTTGCTTGTCCTTTGGGGCTTTCCTGGGCCATGCCATCTCCCAGCAGGTGATGGAGCCACATCTATCTTGTCTTTTGTTCTGTTCTATCACAGCCTCAGTTCACACTGGTATCAAACTGGCTAAACTGAGAAAAGTAAAATGGGAATGTCCAGTCAAGGCTCTGCTGGGCCCCATGGCCACTTACTGCATTGAGCAGCATCAGTGCCATGACCCATAGCCATCCATACCAGATGGCCACTGACACTGGTACAGAAGATTTGTTCCCAGTGTTGAGCAATACAGGACTTGTGACACACAGTTAAGTGCTGCTGGGCAGGTTTGTGTACACTTGTGCACAGATACACACGCACACACGCAATCCAGTACAGCACCCCAGTAGAAACCGCTTTGGCCAAGGTTTTGTACAGACAACCAGCTAACCCCCCTGCAGAGAGGTGTGGATCCTCTCCCTGCAGCACGGTAACTGTAAAGGTCTCCAACTCATGAAAGCAATGTTGGACATCATGGGACAAGGGTGCCTGCTAATCCCTGCCGCCCAGTGCTAAAGACTTGCACTGGCAGGAGATCAGAGCACTGTCCTCCCCACAGTGACCTGACTGTTCATCCATCATCTGAAGGCGGACATCAGCAGATGATTTTGTTCCAGGCTACATGTAACTATCATTTCAAACAAACCCAAAATGCTTTGTTAGCATCCAATGGCTACAACACCTTGCAGGCTGTGGACTCAGAAACCCCAGCCGTGCTGAGGTCCCATCTGCTGGCTGCTCCAAGCTGCACCTGCATGGTCAGTGGTCTCTATTTCTCCAAGCTGGGCTTTGCAGATCCATGCAAAGGGCAAACTACCAGCTCAGAGAGAGTTGCTCAGGTCCTGCCATGCTCCTGCAACCCTTTGGGCCCCTCAGGGGTGGTGAAAAGGGCAGGACGACCGCAGTCCCCTGCGGAGGACAGCTATCAAGGAACAGCTTTGTGTGGCTGGGGCTGCGTCTGGATGACCGCCTCAAACCCTCCGGCAGACCAACAGAGGTTATAAGCCCATATTTAGGGCAGGCCAAAGCAGGCATTTGTCTCCTCCTTCCCCTTGAGCGCACTTTTCCTTACAGCTCAATCAGGCTTTACGAACACGCTGCCACACACAGAGGCCAGTATATATAACAAATAGAGCCTAGCTCTGAGGGAAGCAGTGGTAAACTATTGCCCAGAGGACAGGAAGGTTAGTGGGATTGTGATCTAAAACCTGAGACTGCCAGCTCTTTGCTCCCCTGGGAGAGATTTCCACAGCTACCGCGAGGAAAACAATCACCGTTTTGGTTATTACACTTCATTTATTGGTTTGTTCAAAGATCACAGCCAGGTAGGCCCTAAATTCAGGACTGCTCAGAGCAGGGGTCTCCAGCCTCGCTCTCTGTGGTAGGGTCTGCAGGGCTGCCCTGCACCCCAGGGTGCTCCCCCAGATCGCGCCCTTCCCTATCCCAGGACAGCTCCATCCTGGCTGCGTCTGTAAGATCCCTCCACCACGACCAGGTGAAGCACAGGAGGGGAGCTGAGCCCGAGGAACATGCTATACATCAGGAGAGGTGTTCAAGCAAGACCTCTCACTGATGTCTACACAGCCTGATGCCAACACGAAAGGAAGCAGCGCACACACTCCAAGGGGACCATCCAGCAGACACACTGTTGGGAGTGTATTCACTTCCCAGGAAAGTTCTTTCCTATTTGAGAAAACATAAGAAATTATGGGGTGCAATGGACTCATCCACACCTGTACCTCGGAGGATAGAGAGCAGGATGTAAAACTCGCTGCTCCTCAACCAAGCATGGGCACTCAGGGAACCGCTGTAGGACATACATTGTCGAGTCCACACACCTGGGTCTTTCAACAGGCACTTGGAAGCTCTGGGAAAAGAAGTGTGTCCATGCAATGAAAAGGACTCCGAAATGGGCCATGGGCACTGCTTTGCATGGTGGCAGTGCAGGCAGGAGCGATGCAGTAACCAGCTGAGGCTGCTTTGGTTGCACGGACCACAGAGCAAAACGAAGCAGCTACTGTCCCTCCAGGATGCAGAGAAGAGCACTGGGTCATGACTGGGATTCAGGAAACGTGGGGTGCTTCCCCCACCACTCCTGAGCCAGCTGCCCTGGAAATGTTCCTATAAACTCCTATTAATTAGTTGACACTTGGGCTGTGCAAACAGGCTGCCCCCTCCCTGAGCCCCCCCAGGAGGCAGCGCTGGAGCAGGCCAGCATGGGGGCCAAGTCTTGGGCACATTCTTCCAGTTAATATTTCAGCCCGCAGTTGCCAAGGGATCAGGGCTGGCGTTTCCCCCCTTCCTCCCCCTTCCACCTCCCAAGGCGCCAATGGCGAGCGGATAGCCAGGTTATTGCCTCCCCCTCCCTTTGCAAGCAGATGTATGGGAGCCAGAGGAGGAGATTGATGGGGTTTATAGAGTCTCCCTCCTGACCACCCACCATGGCTCTGGCTCCCTTGGGCATGTCCACACCACAGTCACAGCAATGGCTCCACTGGTGTCCACTCTACAGAAAAAAAACAGCCTGGCTACATCTGCTGGGTAGCCTGGGTCATGCTTGCTGCTTTAGAGGACCTTCCTCTGGTTCCTGGCACATCAGCTGAGATGGCAGACAGCAAGCAGCAACTCCCCAGCCACATCCCTGTGGTGACGGGAACTCAGTGCAACCTGAATCTCAGTGAGATCAGGTCCCTTAACTGCACCGGGCTTTTGCAGGCTGCACAGAGCAGAATCCAGCCCTCCCAAAGCCTTCAGCAAGTCAACGTACTGAACAGAGTGACTGTATAGAAAGGGCTGCAGAGCAATTCTGGACAGCACAATACTTGCACATGCAGGCCCTCCAAAGAGCTGCAGCAGTCCCTCCTGGGTGCACCAAGGACCTGGCAGGTCCTGGGATGCACAAGGGTGGGAATAAAAGCCATGGAGGCAGGCCAGGCTCAAGGTACCCATGTGCTAGGACAGGGAGCAGGCAGCAGACTGCAGGGAGGGGGTGACGGACCCCAGCACGGGAAGTGCAGTGGGGCAGCTGTTCAGCATGGAAGGAGGCAGGGTTTGGTGGAAAGGCCTGGGGAGAAGCCTTGAAAAAGACCCCAGCTCTCATGAAAGTGCTCGGGCTGGCATTCGGTGTGACCAGCGTCACCGCCACCAGCAGCACGCTCAGCCAGGGTCATTGCCTGAGCAAAGGCTAGCTTGAAGGACCATCATGGGGACAAGGCTGGCTGCCATTACATCCCACAATTTCCAAACAAAACCAACCACCCCCTGCCACCCCCGAAAAGGAGAAACAAATCAAGCAAACTAGACCCGTTGGTAACATTTGGGCCATTTCCTGTATGTTTAACACATTTTCTATTAAGCCCACGACAAATGGTGAGGGCTCCAGGCGTAGCCATAAAGGCTCCCTCCCGCAGCAAGCCGAAGGGGCTGCAGGCAGGGAGGGGAAGGTGAGCCGGCTGAACGGGCAGATGGGAGGTGGGCGCGTAATTCACAGCAGATCCAAGATTTGATTAATTTCCCTGCTTTTCCTGCTGGAGAATTCCGGGTTTTATTGGCCGTTAAAAGGCACCGCGCTGCCTGATTTCGGAGCGGAGCAGCACCGGGGAGGATGCATGACATGGGGGCTGGCTGTGGGGACCTGCTGGCACGGGAATCAGGTGCGCGTGGTTAGGGAGAGCCTTTCAGCCTTGGGGACTCCCGCCTGAAGGATAATGCTCCCCCAACATGTTTTCTAGAGACCAGCTCGTCCTGGGGACGTGGCTTGGTGGGGAGGGAGGCAGCTGGCCCAGGACAAAGCCCCTCTGCAAGCTGATGGGACCCTCGCCTGGCCGATTTCTCCCTCCCTCCCCTCCTTCAGCCGCTCTCCCCCATCCCTCCCCCTCACATCGAGCTTCTGGGATCGGCCCCCGCAGGAAAAAAAAAGTCCAATTTGTCATGTCATGTCCAGCTGTTAACCTCCCGTTGCCGAGCCATAGGGAAGACTTGCTTTCTTCTATTTATTTATTTGCCACTCGGACAATGGAAGGCCCCAGGCCTGCTGAGCTCTTCATAATAACGCCACCAACGATCCCCTCTCCCCGGGCGCCTCCCCCCAAGCCAGCAGCACCCGCCAAGGAGCTGCAGGTGTCAGCGGGCATTAACCCGTGCGGGGCTCCCGGCTCGCCGTGGAGGGCCACAGCTGGGGCTGGGAGGTCCCCCGGGCCAGGCTCACGTGGAAAACCCCGCACAAAGGGGGAGCGGAGGGAAAGGCCAGACGATAACCATCGCTCCGGAAAGCTTATCGTGCTGCTTCGGGGATGCTTGGCCAGGGGGAGAATGGGGCTGTCCAGCCACCCGGAGAGTTTCTGGGGGGGCCCAGGGCTGGCATAGCCACTGGGGACACTTAGCAACCGTGGAGGGGATGGACGGCGGCTTGGAGGCTGGCGCCTGCAAGCACCCAGGCTGGGGGGTGCTTGGTGGCTTTGCCCCCGCCAGGGTTATCCCACTGGGCATGGTTGAAGGCAGTGATTTGGCCAGGTTGGGGCCAGGAAAGTTGCTCCGGATGCCGGGCTGTGCCCTGGAAGGGAAAGGCACCAGCCCCGGCTTTGCCCTCCCACCCAGGGCACAGCAAGCTCCCCGGGCTCTCCCTGCTGCAAGCAGCATGGCTGTTTGCCCCCAGCCGGGGCAGCAGAGCTGAGGGTGCGGAGTCCCCTGCCCGGGGACACTTGCGAAGCCTGGGGGAATCTCCACCTCTTGCCATGGGTGGGAGGCAGAGGGCCCACCGCCTCCACAGGAGCACAAGCCCACGCGCCCGGGGCACCGCGCGCTCCCCGGCCTCGCAGGCGGCGCGCTGCCGGGGCTGCAAATACATCTGCGACTGGGTTTGGTGTGCATTTGCTGCTCTGACAATAAAACGCCTCTCGGGTTACTGGGAAGGTAGCGGCGCCGAGCAGACGAGGAGGGAGCACACGCGGGCCTGTAACTCCTTCCTGTCTGCCCGGCTGTCTGTCAGGCCTTCCTCCCCCTGTCAATGTCACTTTATTTGCTGCTGGGGTGGCGATAGGATCACTATTAAAAGCACAAGTAGTAGGCATTAAAATGCATTTCAGTTAGTCCGGGATAATAAAGGCGCGCGAGGGGAAGGGGGGAGGTGAAAAGAAGGAAGTTTTAACTCGCTAATAAAAATCAAATGCAGGCAGTTTGCAGGAGCGAGCGGCTCGGCACTTCGCCTTTCTCTTGTTAAGGGCCCGCTGCCATAAATAACTTCCCTGAGCGAAAGCAGAGGAGAGCGGGAGAGCGAGGACGCAACAACACAAAATTTTTCATTTTTCTCCATAAATCATTTCAGCGTGTGATAATATTTGTTTTTTCTAATGAGTCTCCTGTGATCCATTCCGGGAGCTAACATCAGGGCCTGTCAGGGCGTGATGTGTGGGGCACTTCAGCGCTTTACAAAAACTGCCGCCTCTACAGATTTCCCCCCCACCCACCCCCCCCGCCCCTCGCTTATGCTCAGGACGAATGTGGCCAATTTTTTTTTGCTCTGGGATTTCAGGATCTCTCTCCTTTTGCACAAAGTTCTTCAGCATTAAGCCCCGAGAAGACGCCTCCCAGAAAAGCAAACCATCCCTCTGTTTTTCCCTTTCTCTTTGTCCTCCAGAACAGTGAACATCCAGGACAGTCAGCTCTTGTGGTGAGAAAAAGCCAGATGCAAATGGCAACAAACCAAAGTGAACACTGGCAGCGAACGCCCCAAGGAAGACTGGCAAAAGGCAGCTTCCCGGCGATGGTTTAACACCTGATGCCTGCCACACTTGCCCTGCCCTGTGGGCAGCCCAGCACAGAGCCTGGTGCTGATCCAGGTCTCTCTGCCCCCACCCCACGCCCATCAGCTGACTCCCCTGCACCTTCGTGAAGCCCCAGACACCCCCAGAAGCACTACAGTCACCGCAGGAGGTTGCATTTCCACAGAGTGCATGGGCCCCACCCCCTACAACATCTTCTTTTGGTCAAAGCCCAAAAGCTTCTCAGCCAAGACTTTCTAATGGAAAGCCTCTGGGCATAAACCTGCTTGTTTCTGAGATGGAATTCGGCACACTTGTGGAGGTGACTGCGTGCCACAAGGGCCCAAGAAGTGGGGATGAGGTTTCTTTGGGATTCTTTCATTCCTTCATCCCTACCAGCTCCTCGGTACTCATTGCTTCAACCCAAAGAGCAACCCCAACTAAGGGAGACACCAGATCTCAGACCTGGAGAGAAGAGAGCAGGCTGGGTCAGGGGTGGGTATGAGACTATATGCATTCGCACCCAGGTGACCAGATTGGCATCAGCCCTGGTTATAACAACCAGAAATTATGACTAATAGCTCAACAGAGTGCTGGGCACCCAAGCTGGTGGGTTCAGCTGCTATGGGCAGGAGTAGAGCCCCACAACACCATGTTCAACATCCCAGCAGAGTGCCAATGGACCATGGAGACTGACTTCAGTCTGTGCCTCAGTGCACATTTGAGTCATGCTGGCAGGAGAGACAGAAGATGCTGCCGGTGTCTTAGTCTAATATAAATGGAAAGCGCCTATATTCAGGGAGGTCTGTCCATCATCAGGTAAATGGTTGGAAGACAGAGACCACAGTGAGAAATAGAGGGGAAAAGAGAAAGTGGGACACAAAGTATGGTATACAGAAAACAGAAGAGGAAAGGAACCCAGAAACAAACTTCTGCTGAGATATATCTCTCAGTAGCTTGGAAATCACCAAAGACTATGAAGATGCTTTGCTCTGAGTATCACACACCACGAGCAGTTAACACACCATAATCCTGTGCTATAAGAAAGCAGGATATCCCTGAAGGGCTGGAAACTGAGGCCAACCCTTGCTCCTCCACAGCATGACCCAGGTGACAAATTGCTCGTTCTGGCTCACTCTGATCCTTCTCCTTGCTCCTGCAATCATCACCACGACTGCCAGAGCCAAGGCTGCTCTTAGCATCACCATCATCATCAGGGATATTATTATTATTAACATCATTGTTATGGTGTTTCCAGAGGAGGCTCTTAACTCCGGTCGTTGGGATAAAGGCAAGCTGGTGGCATCTTCAGGGAGTCATAATGGTACGGGGCCCAGCTCAGTGTGTGTTTACTCTCTGCCAATGTATGTGAGAGAGAAAAAGAGAGAGAGGTAGTGAGATAAACACTGTCATGGGCCGCTTCCATCATCTACTCACAAGAGCATAATAAAGCCCTTGTAATATACTAGAACTTGTGTGGTCCCGGGGTCTAATTTGCATACTAATTACTCAGTGCAAATGGGAACGAGAGGTAGGGGGAGGGCGCGCGGGTGAGGGGGACTGGACTATTTGCTCTGCCGTTTCATATCATGCTAACAAGCTAATCCGGCGTGCAGTTAGCTCCTGATATATAACTGCTCATTAGTATTATAATAAAGTACATGAAACAACCATAAAACGTTATATACTGCACAAGTGTTGTTTTCTTGCCAATTATCTGCGGGCGGATTTATCACCGCAGTTGTTGCAAATTCCCCTTGGTGAGGTTTGGGTCGAATAAAGAAAGGTGTTGGTGTGAGGGGGGAGTGGGGGGGCTGCTTTCAAGGGGGAGAACATGTGTTTTCTTAAGTAGCACTTACCGATGCGCCATTTCATATGAGAGAGAGGGTGAATGCTGCATCCTTAGGAGGCTGAGAGGGGAAGGGAGCCCAGGGCTCCACGCTCAAATCAAACAAACTTCTGTCCATTAGAGAAATGGGACTAAAGCCCAAAGGATGGACTTCAACCCAGCATAAACCAACCGAGGACAGGGCAGTGTCTTTTTCCCACTGCCTTCTTCTAAAGTAGAAAGACCATGGCCAGTCATACGATACAGAAAAGTAGCTCCATTTGACGTGGAAAGGGCTCGCCTGGCACATTTGCCTGCAATGAGGCAAATTCCTCAGAAAAGCCAAATCCAACCCAGAGCCCTTCCCCAAATCCTGCTGCATCTCCTCCCCACCACTGCTCTGGGAGCCTGCAAGCATTGACAAACCGCAGCACCCAGCACCTCTCAGGTCTGTGCACTGCTGTTGGCTTTGTGGCTGATGTTTCTGCCCTTCCAACCCTTAGCACTGCCCCAAAACTTGCTGCATAGCACAGAGGTGCTGAGCAGCTCTGTATTGCAGTGAAAATCATGAAAATCAGGTGGTTCGCTGCTCTAACTGGCTGGTCAGAGGACACCATCCCCTAACCTCTGAAAGGCACAGGGGCAGTTACAAAACTCTTTGGCCCCTGAGGGTCCATGGATTACTTCTCAGCTACCCAGGAATCCTGAACAAGAAAAGCAAACCGAGGATCAAATATTGCTCTACATGTGGGCCCTATGCCTCCACTGGAAAACCCCCTGGTGTGCCACAAAATGAGAAGAGGCTGAAAGCTGATGGGAGGATGTGGATGGCAGAGCACCTGCAGTGGAAGGGGGCTGGATGGGGTGCCAGGAAAAACTCCTGCACCTATCAGCAGAGACAGGGCACTGTGTGCTGACCCCTGCTTCAGCCCAGGAGGGACAGGTGATACATCCATGCCGCAGCCTTCCCAGGGCTGTGACGAGACCATGGACCCTTCTTGCCCCAAACAAGGCACACTTCCTGCCCTTGAGGGCTGTGTGTCCTCCTGCCTTCACAGGTGCTGGCAGAGCTTGCTGAGTATGATGGGCACTTCACCCATGCCCATGCACAACCTGTGACTGTGCTCAGCTCTTTTCAGAGATGCTCTGTGCTCAGAAAAGCACAACACCTCCCTGAACATACCACTTTGTATCTTCCCAGCACACGTGCATCGCAGCCAGGCCCACATGCATGTGCAACAGGTACTTTTAAAGCTTCCACCAACCTCAGCATCCCACTGTGTCCTCCCAGCAAAATACCTCCACAAGAGGAACCCCCAGCTACCTCTCCTGCTGATGCAGCATTGCGAACGCAAACTGCTGTGAATGCGCTTGCGTACCCTGCTGTGCTGGCACCCTTTCACCCAGATGTGCACTGCCTAGTGTACACAAGGTTATGTTTCCAAACACTTAAGCAAGGCAATACGAAGACACACGTTCTCTTCTGTGGAGACCCAGCGGCATAAATCCCACCCATTTTCCCTCTTACAAACAGGGGTTACAAATGCAGCCCCCCACACATATTTCACACACAGCCATTCTCCCTCTCTTTCACACACATACACAAGCCCCCTCGCTGTGAAGCATTTGCTTATTTATGGCTTGTTTTTGTCAAGCAGAGGCAGGACTGACAGCTCTCAGTGGTGGGGCTCTGTCTGTCTAACTCCGTAATAAGACGCATGATATCCATTCTGCTGCCAGCGGGGAGTGAATCACGCCAACCCTGTCACCCCCTCCCCGGTTGTGCCAGAGCCCCACTTTGCCTTGACGAACTCCGCAGCTTGTTAGCATCACAATATTGGGAGCAAAATGTGACCCTGCGCTGCCATGTCCCCTCCTCCCTCGGTCTGAAAAGAGAGGGGGAAACACACACGCTCACATCTCAACACCAAGGGAAGGCACAAATCCCCCACAGGGCTTTAAAAGGACTTAAAACCATTTTAATAAACTGATCGGAGAGGGTCGCTGAGCAAATGCCAGCACTGGCTCTGTCCTGCTCTGCCCACCCCGGAGCTGCACTGGGGTACTGAGGAAGGGGCTTCCCTGGGCCCTCTGTCCTGCAGCATCTGCCTCCCGCCTCCACTGCCTAACGGGACTCAAGGGTGACAATGAGCATCCCAGCCGAGCGGGGTGAAGAAGGGCTGATGGGACCCATTTCCAGCCACCGGCATCCCAGGCTGGGCCATGAGGAGCCACTGCAGGTGATGGCGCAGGAGCACTGGAGGACCCCTCTCCAGCCTCCCTCCCCAAACCCCTCCGGTGACCGGGAGGGGAACTCCTACTTACAGCTTGTTCCCAGGAGATAAATAGACCTCAGTAAAAAGATTGCTACATCCTTTCAATAAAGATTTTTTCCTCTTTCCCAGACAGCTTGTGAAATGTTTTAAAAGCTTCTCACATTTCCAGTGAAACCCACAGAGAAGAATTTTGCTTGTTATCAGCCCTGGAAGCCCCTGATAGACGGATGATATTTTTCCCCCTCCTTTCTCTCTCTCTCTCACTCTCTTTTTTTACAAGCTGAAAAGAGAGTCACAGTGTGTTTTATAACTGGCTCTCTGCATTTCAAAAGCTCAACGAGAGCTCTCTGCTAACCCCGATAAGCCCAGGGCTCTTAGTGTCTTAAATACCTTTGACAAGCTATACATTACAACGCTAATAATTTGCCAAATTTGCGCCCATAATATGATATCTGTAAAACGTCAAGGGTGGTAATGCGATTAGCGGCCTCAAATGAAATATCGAACATTCAGCGTTTAGGCCCTGAATAGGGGAGAAAGGAAAGGAAATCAATTTCAAAAGCAGGAGGGAAAGAAGCGATAAGCGTGTAATAAAAAGGGAGAGAGGGGAGCACGGACAGGCCCGGAGAAAGAGCATCTTGTTTTTCATTCTTCCCTTTTTAAAGCATTCAAGCCTTAAAAGGAGGAAAAAAAAAAAAAAACAAACTGAGGGGAAAAAAAGCAAACAAACATCTCTGAATTAAGTTGCTTGCAACTCTGCAAAATAACATTTGGCCACCCTAACAACCCCAGGGTTTGGTTGGTGGGGAAGGTGGGGGAAGGACTTGCTGTTTGCTCTCTGATCCCCCCCATCCAACTCCCCGCCCCGAACAGTTCGGGTCCATAAAACACAGGATGTGAAATTACAAGTAGTCTGAGGGTGGGCTGCCCCCTCCTCTCTCCCCCACTCGAGGTGGGGGAATCGTAATGTACTAATTATCTGAAACCACTCGGAGTAGAAAAGAAACTGTCACATACCAGGCTGTAGACTAAATAACAAACATCCCACACCTGCGGCTTTATGAGCGCTCGCTGGGTAAGGCGGGCAGGGGGAGAGAATTCCCTGCTCCCCACCAGCACGGCGGACAGGCTGCTGCCAGAACGGGTACCGGATGCTGCGACCCGGAGCTGAGCTGGAACTGGGCCCTGCGAGCAGCCCGAATCCATACGTCAATCTCATTGTCGCTGCTGTGATGGGCTTTGCATTTGGTTTGGTGTGAAAACAAATCTTCCGCCAGGGTCTGGGTGGCAAGCAGGAGTGCACCAAGAGAGCCCACCAAAGGAAGGGGACCCACACCAGGGTCAGGAGAGGGGAAGAGGGGGACAGTCAACAGTGTCAGCTCTGTCTTCCAGAAGTAGTCAGATCTGTCATCTGATCCCCACTGTTCTGTGCTCAACTGGCCACTGTTGAGACAGCAAGGGTGGGAGCAGGCGGCTGCAGCCCCTCAAACTAGCACAACCGAGGAGAAAGTCTGTGCAGGCACTGGAGGAGCCACCAGGCAATGACCCTGTCTCTCTATCACCCTTTGCTGCAGCTTGAGCCTGCACACAAAACGACTCTGTGAGTACTTAGACGTGGTACTCTCTGTTATCTAGGGTTAAGAGAGACAGAAGCGGCGTGGCAGGGTCAGCCACTACCAGCCCCACGTACCTGGCGGGGTCAGCAGCAGTCTCAGAGGCTGCAGGAGAGCCAGGGTACGTGCTTTGCGTGGTGCTCCCTACATTCTCCTTGGCCCCTGTTGGGCTTCAGCTTCTGTGCCAAGCTTGGCAACAGCAGGGAGAACAGACTCCCTGCCACTATGTGCACATGCCACCAGAAGCTAGGTTGAGGCCCACCAAAACCCTCCCATGGAGGATTAATGATGGTCTTGGACAGCAGAAAAGCCACACGAGCACCATGGCTACTGGACACCAGCAAGTCAGCAGTGGGCAATTTTCAGTCAAGGAAACATTGGCTTAGATTTGCCATGCAGCCATGGGATATAAACCAAAGTCTATTAGCGAGTGGGACAAGGGCTGGAGGGGAATTAACCCTGAACTGCCAACTGCAGAGTACTTAAACTCTTCCTGGAGTACGGAGGCCTACCCACTGTAGGGAAGGTGCTGGATTAAAGAGATCACTAGTTTGCTTCCCAGCAGGACAAGTCCCACAGCAATTCACCTTTCTAAACAGAGCAGAAAATGGCCAAAGGGGCAGGCTTGGCCAGATGCTAGGCTGACAGGATGGCCCTGGTCTCTACAAGCGGTTTGAAGGGTGCAAGGTCCAAAGCAAGGACCTTTCTGAATGGAGATCTGTGGCAGGCTGGCAGGGACAAAGGGGGACAAATGCCATCACTGCCTCTCAGCTGCACAGTAAGAAGGGTTATGAGTGCAAGGCCACGCTTGGGAGTGCTTCGTCCCACGCAAGTCCCAGCAGGAAAGCCTGGTGCTGGTGTCCTGGGGCTTGGCCACACCTCCTATAGGCAATGCAACATAACATCCTCACTGAAAACCCAGCTCCCAGGCATTGGAACCGCCAGGACTGTTCCTCCAGGGTCAGGGTGCTCCGTCCCTCCCTCCCATTACAGGCAGTAGGTCCATGCTCTGACTTACACTTCTTGGTCTGCATCTACAGCCCAGCTTAGCCAGCACCTCTGAACCCACCTTATGCAGGGAGAATTTACACTGGCCCAGTACTGGTGATTGGTACAGCAGAGCCAGAACAAACACCTGGATGGCCACTAGAAGCACACCGTACTGCAACCTGCAAATCCCCCAGACCCTTCCCCAAGGCGCTGGGGTCTCCAGGTGTCCCTGCCTGGGGCAGTTGGAGAGCGGAAGGTGCTGGTCCCCAGTGGGAATGAGAAAACACACCAGTGTGGGGGCAGAGCACGCGCCCCTTGGCCAAGCATGGAATGGCCATTACAGGGCCACTTCTTGCGGCATCACGAGTCATTAAAGCCAAGAGCGCTTGGGGAATCATCAGCACCAGCCAAACGACTTCCCCAGATGTGGCTCATTCTCAGGATGTGGGAGCCCCCACGGACACCCACCTCCGATCCCAGCTCCTCCAGACAAAACATTCCCAGCATTGGAGTCTCCACCCAGGACCCCGCTCGCAGGAGCTTTCTAGGCCATTTAGCAGGAGGCACTGTTTGGTTTTGAACAGATGTTGCCTCCTCCCTGCCCCCAAGGTCCCCAGCAGCTCTGCTGCCTTTGAGCTGGGAAGGCAAACGAGTTTTGCACACTTGTTTAAGGTCAGTCAGGTGCATGCGCACAAGCATGCACATTCACACACACACACATGAGCTCGACAGTGGGGTGGGCAGAGAGGCACCCCAGAGTAAAGCAAAGCAAGCACAGGGAAGAGTTATGGCTATGCTCAGCCTTTAGTGTTAAAAGGACTTCCCTTCCCCACAGCCAGCCAGCGGCACAGGCATTGGGACTTTGCATTCCCATCTCTAAACTGGAGTTAAGCATATTCTCTGCCCCCCTGGGACACGTGGGGGGCTGACACAGCTGCAGAAGCTGGGCCAAGGAAAGGCCCTCTCCAGGCAGACTACAGCAGTAGGTGATCCATATGGGTTTGTGTCATGACTCTCAAATGCCTAGGTTGAAGAACAGACAACTGCTTGTAGCTTAGAGGAGAGATGCGCTTATTTATTCATAAAACATCACACCAGCGTGGGCCACCCAGGGTCTACAAACTCACCAAGTGCCCAGTGAGCCCAGGTTACCCTCCCGGACACCGGGACACCACTTCCAACCCAGCTACACAGGGAATGGTGTTTGCTGAGATTAGTCATTTCTCTGCTCAATCTGGTCCAAATGACTATTGATCCCTTAACACAGAGGTGTAACAACAGCCCTCAGGCATTTTCATTGAGAGATCCCACTTTAAGCTCCTTGTCTCTTTCAAACTATACTACTGCAAATCTACTGGTTTTGTTTTGGTCAGAATGGGGGCAAGACATCTGTACAAGCCTCCTTTGGCTGTTCCCATGGGATAAATGTACATACTGTGCATCCAAGCTGCCCCCTTGGGATCAGTCCTTGAAGAATATTGCCCAACTTCTACTGGGTGATGGACATGGTGAGGCTTGAGCTTATTTACTAGACACACTTAAAGGTCCTAGCACCAGGAGAGTGAAAGAATCAGGACCTTTTCAACCAATAAACCAACGCACAGACATGCATCCCAGTTCAACACCTTTTTGTTCATAAGGCCAGCTGCCCTTTGTACTAAATCCAGCTTGAAGATGGAGGAATTTGTAAATCAGTGCACTCCAGAAACATCTAAGTAACTTCTGGAATAGCTTTGTGATCCAAATTGCAGTGATGCAGTTTGTCACTGAGCTGTCGCAACCATGCATGTGGTAAGTGTGCTCACACCACAATTTGCACACACTTTTTGAGGGCTCCTGCAGGGTCTTGTTCAAGTTTGAGTCCCCACCCCAAGCAGTGTATATAAAATGGCACAAACACACGCAAATGCTCGTGGTGCTGCACTTCCAAGCTTCTCTTTGCAGTCACATCTCCAGGCTGCTTTCTGGCTAAGGGCCTTCCGAGTGCAATTCTACAGTATACAGGCTTCCGTTAGCATGCACAGCTATTCCAAGGGAAAACAAGCTGACTAATTGCATTGAGCAAGAAAACATACAAGGGAAGCTGCAGCAGCAGGGAAGACCTGGATGATGGTAGGGGACATCAGGTTGGACCTCAGCTTGCACTGTGGTATGGCAACACAACATGCAGTGTGGCCCAGACCTGCAAAAGAATCAGAGCTCAGACAAGCGTTTTACTCTGGCTGGTGCTGACACGGCCCTGTTGAAGAAAGGACGTTGTCCCCTGGGACTGCAGTGCCGGAGAGAGACAGAGATGGTTTGGAGTGAAGCAGCAAGAGATCCTGGGAGATGATCAAGTTGCTGACAAAGGCTGGGGGAGCTGTGGCTACATTCAAGGAAGGAAGTTCATAGGGTCCAACGATGGGTTAGATATTGCGGACCTCTGCTCTCTGAATACCAGAGCAAATGTTAAAGGAAACACAGCATGCTGAGGGTTAAGGGGACGGCCGTGCAACCTGCAGACACAGTGCTGCCCTTTCCCTGGCTAGCTGGACATACATCCCTTTTACTGTCCTCTGCATGCACGGGCTCTTACAGCCCCTTCAAGGGGAGATGAGGAAAGGTAGAAGGATCTCACTCAGTGGTGCGGATGGTGAGGAGAAACAGATACCCCTGCCCACAGCCCCTCTCTGCTGCTCTGGCTTCTGTGCCCCGCGGTGCTCCTCGCTTTCCTATGCCACCAGCTGAGCCTCAGAGAAATCTCAGTGGGGTCCCCACGTCCCACCTCTCCTGAAAGAGACTTCAGCAGCGCTGGCTTTCAGCATCTGACCCAGTGTTTTAAAAACCTGGGTGCCACGCGGAGGGCTCTCTTGTTCAGGGACCCGCATTCTGACTTTGATTAAGTGATGGACATGAAAACACACACAGACACAAACACAGTGCGAGGCAACGTCCCCAGAGGAATGGGAAAAAAGAGAGATAAAAACCAAACAGCCGTTTTCACCCCCCAAACCGTATAATTTTGTGTAAATTTTTACTTTAAACATCTCTTTTTTTCCTGAGCCGTGATATAGGCCCTGTCAAAACCAGGGCCAATTACTGCCATTAGGTTCCCATTATGTCACTGCTTCTCCCCCCATTATGAAGGTCTTCGGCACACAGAGCTATAATCTTCACTCACTCTCGCTCCATCACTCCCAGAAGGAACAAAATTGTTTAAAAAAAAATAAAGCCTTTATTTTGCCCCTGTCAGCTCTGAAAAGGAAGGAAGGGAAAAAGAGAGAGAAAGAAACTGGTAAAGTTTTTAACTGTGAGGTTGCCAAAAGGACCGAGAGAAAGTGTTCAGCACAGCCGAGGCATATGAAACTGGGGCTGGCAGGAGGACTCTGCCGGATCACCCAGAGAAGTTGCTCTCCTTATCCCTCACTGGGGAGATATTTGCTTCCCTTCCACTCTGCCAAAGCAGACCTATGATGAGCCTGACCCTGCCACTGGGAACAGAGGAACAGAGAATGACTGTTGGGAAGAGCACACATGCCAAAATTCATGTTCCACATCACACTCCTCCGTACCAGGGGTTACAGCGATCTGCTGCTAAAGCAACCACGCTGTCTGCTGGTCAAATACTGACCAACCTCTTCACCCAAAGTGCTGGCATCAAGCCTGGAAGTGATCTGATACTGTCCTTGGACACACATGGACCTGACATCTGCTGCTGTCAAGGCAGACGCTGCAGGATGGTGCCCAGGAAGGATGACTAGCTGTGGAGGGCTGAGATGACCATGCTCTGAGTGCTCAGGAACAAGAGCGCACAAGACCCACCAATGAATACATCTGGGAGCGGAGCTCAGCAAGGGTGTCAGACAGCTCATGAAGGATGATGAGGGACAGACGCTTGAGGGGGCTGCTCACTTGTCAAAGTAAGAGCAACCCTGGTCCAGGGGCTCAGGAGAATGTCTCATCCCAAACACATTCACCCTTGGCCACAGCTGGTCAAGACCACGTGCTTGGACATTAGAAGAGGGATACATCAGAAAAGGGCTACTAGGCATGTCCTCAAAAGCTCTGCAGGTGCTCTCAAGTCCTGCTTCTCCCTGGGATGCTGGGAGAGGGAGTGCAGTGTCTGCAGTTGTCTGCAGTATGCTCAGCGCTCAGGCACAAAGTGCAGTGGGTGCCGATTCCAGGGACAGCAACAAGAGGCTCTGCCCCATTGCACCCATCGCTGCATGTCCAAGTACCCTGTGTCTTCCTTGATGCTCTTCACTGCTTTTTCTTGGCCCCACTATCTTGCATTCTGTGCGAGGTTCATGTGAAAGCCAAGGGACGGATCTACCCCAATGTGCTATGAGAGCTGGATATGGTCAGAACAGCTCCAATAACATGAACTACTAGAGACATTGGAATGCAATACTCAATCCATCTCCCTCAGTGCCAGTTAATTCAGTCCTAGGGCTCCATTTTGGTCAAAACTGGAGGTGGAAGCAGCATGGGAATCTGATGTGGTATCAAATAACAGCAGAAACTCAGACCAAAGCATACAGGGAGAGCCAATGCTCAGCAACCGCATGGAGCTCACGGCCCCAAGATGCGAGGAAGGAGCCCATGGAAAGGACTTTCCACCCAGATGCACTTCTTCCCTGTGCCCTTGCTCACAGGCAGTTCCCCAGACACCGACTACAAATCTTCCAAACCTTTCTCTGTTCCCCCTTGTATCCTTGCCTCCCATTGAAAAGTGCTAAAACCAGCAGCTCGCCTCCCAGAGTCCTTCCTCTCCCCTTGTGGCTCCCGCACCCCTCTCTAGGGACCCCCTGCAGATGACAGCATCTGGCAACTCTGGAGCCACAGAGAAGGGGCACAATTTGCCCCTAAACAAAGAAACATCATCTCTGCTAAAGCGATTTCCACCCTCAGTGAGACCTCACAGAGCCATCCTCCCTTTGAATGCAAAGGTCTCGCCCATTCCTCTGCAGAGAGAGGGAGGGAAAGAAAGGGAACAGCAAAAGAAAAGGCGTGGGGGGGCCGGGGGGAGACACACAGTGACAGACACTTTGGCTTTCCCGAGCGAAAGGCTGAGCCAATGCAATGAAAGCGCTCAACAGCGGCCCACTGAGCTGTCACTTATGCAGCCTGTGTGTGCAAGACACAGAAGAAGTCCTGCGCCCGCCAATCGCCCCGCTTTCCACCAAGCCCCCTTTTGTTTTTGTTTAAATCAAATCAAGGGCTGCTTTAAGATGTGCAGCAAAGCAATTTGCTGAGTATTCTTCCCCCCGTCATGCCAGCAGCAGCCCCTGGTAACTGGGAGGCTGCCCGTGTGGAGGGGGAGACCCGCTGGCTGCTCTCCCCAGGGAGCTGCGGGATGGGCAGGGAGCCCTGCAAAGAGGCATGGCGAACGCAGGGCAAGTCGGCACCAGGACACTGCTGCAAGCGGCAGCTCTCCCTGCTTGTCTGCTAGCCTGAGAAGTGACAAGCTCTTGCTGCAGTGGAGGGCTTGGAAGGATCTGGGTGCCCCAGTGACCTCCCCTCCCTAGCTGCAGAAGTCAGTAGACTGGGGACACTGGCTGAGGTGGGGCATTGTTTTTTGCTTTGCCTGGTCTTATCCAGCTGTGTGAAACAGGTCTGAAGCAGAGATGCAAAGGCTGCAGTGAAGCTATGTCTTTGCTGTTGCTGCCAGCCCCCTTGTCCCAGCTTCTGCAGAGCGGGACAGGGCAGCCTGGGTCCAGGGACCACCTGGATTTGCTCTGATGTGTAGCAAATGTCCTCCTTTCCCGGCCTCCAACTGACATGGCTGTGGATGGAGCGTTCAACAGCTGAGGACAAAGACCGGGCCCAGGCTCTGCACCCACCCCTCTGCCAGCTCTATGCCCCCAGTACAAGCACTGGGAGGGAAGACAGGCATTGGGCCATTCTCGTGGGTCTTTCCCTAAGGTCACTGCTGGGGAAAAGTTGCTGCTGCTGTGCTGCAAGTGTGGGAGAAGAGAACTTACTGAGGAGGAAGGCTGAGGAGGAGGACAGTGTGGAGCTGGGAGGGCTCAGGAAGGTTGCTGAATTGCTTGAGCGGGGAGGCAAGAGATGAGCTGGAGGAACAAGAGCCTGGGTGGCTCCGACTGCATGTGTGTCCTGGGGAGACACAAGTGAGGGGATGTGGGAATGACAGGGCTGGATATCCTCCTCAACACCAGCAGCTCAACTCCACTAGAAACAGGGAGCAGCCTGAATTTCCAGCTCATGAAACAGACTCAGCCATGATGCTGGTCACCTGGTAATACCTCTGGTGAGTCCCTTTGCTTCCTCATGCTTCGTTTCTCCTTCAAAATAAAGTACTAATGAGGTTCATCTCCCTTGTGAAGTACTCGGAGTCCTACAGGTGTAAAAGGAGCTTATAAGAGCAAAAAAGTACAAGGATTATTGCAGCCACTAAGCCAGAGGACTGGAGGGCAAAACATTGCTAATGTTTCTCAAGGAGGCTGAAAGATGGCCATGAGGATTACAGATGAGCAAAGCCCTACTTCAGTATCAGGCAAATCGCTGGAAACAGTTCCAGAATTAAAGACTGTATTCAGATGGCTGCGATTTAACACACCCCACGCAGGGAGCCTCCTGAAAAGGCAAATACTCTCATCTTCATGGGAATTGTCAGAGTGCCTCAGCTCAACGACTGGCCAGCAAGTTTTTTGGGCTTTCTAAATGCCTTTGACAGAGGAGCTCCCAAGTGAGCACCTAGGACAGCTAGAGTCATCAACAGGAAAAAGGCAGGATTCTCCCCCAGTTCTCCCTCAAACAGCAACCACAGTTCGGGAGACACGCGTGTGCATCAGCAGCCAGCAGCAGGGATGTTGCGTCTCACGCCAGCCCCCACACCTCTGCTGCAAACAGGAGCATTCACATGAACCACAGCCACCATCCAAAGTCGGCAGCAACCTTTTTCCCAAAGAGAATGAAAATACCTTTTCTGTAGAGGACAGATAAAAATGGTCACAAAGGACATATACAAAACAGGGAGCGGAAGAGGAGTAGTTATAATAAAATAACACCTACTATGCCTTTCCTTGGGTAAAGGAAGAAGGAAATTAAATGATGAAGTGAAGATGAATGGCAAAAAAACCTTACAACCGATAAAAAGGCAATAGTTAGAGACAATTAGTCCCAGAGTTAACCCCTGGGACTCCTTGCCACAAGATAGCGCTGAGGCTACAATCAAAGAGAGAAAAAACCCCACTTAAACAGGATAATGAAAACATCCTAGGTTATACCAACAAGAGTAAACAAAAACTGCCATTGTCATTTTTCAAAGGAGTACACACTCTTTCAACTGAGTAAGAAAAAGTTCCCCTGTGGCCCATTTATTCCAAACTGATGTGCCTTTCTGAACCATCCCCTAGCTCAGCAAGCATGCCCTGCCCCAGACAGGGCGCTGGGCTTCACGGACACTGTCCTGATTCTAGGTGTGTGTTTTCACATGTGCCCTGCCCACAATGTCCCTGCATCCAATATCCTCCCCATCCCAATGGTTTCCAAGGGGTTAAAATAAAACTTCTACCCAAGAAGAAGAAGAAGAAGAAGAAAAAAGAGCCAGAAAGAGAAAGTTAATTGAAAATGCTGTTTAATTTTTCAGCTCCACTGGATTACACTGTGGCACAGATGGTTCATCAAGACAGTCTCTGTCTGTATCACTGTCCGTCCCAGCCTCTCCCCCCATCGTGCAGGAGGGAGGGGGAGGAAAAAAACACAGCAGGCAGTGGCTCAAAAAAAAAAAAAAGGAAAAAAAAAAGGCAACTTAACACAAAAGAGCATTCTGTGCAGCTCTTTTCAAGGCACTGGGACAATGCTCCCAACTTGATCCTTTCATAAAGAAAACGTTTCGGGGTCAGAAAACAGGACACATTAAGCCCAGAGAAGCACATTGGCCATTTTACCGCTGACTTTCGTGGCTAGCTAGAGGGCTGCACCAGAGTTGGGTTGTTTTAGTTGTTTTTAAAGGCGGCAGTCCTGTAGGAACAATCGCATTTGGGGTTTGGGGTGGCCTCGGCTCTCTCCCGCCCGTACCACCCCGTGCTCCAGCACAGCTCACCCATCCCTGTCTGCTGAGAAAAGTCTAACGGAGATGAAAGGCAGCCTCTTTAACTGGATTACGCTAACAAGCAACCAAACCAAAGAGACTAAGAAACAGCTAATTAAAGCTGTTCAGATACACAGAGCAAATCCTTCCTCCTGCTCGTCCTTCTCTCACTCAGCCCAATTCATTCATATTTCCCCTTATGCCTTATTAATTACTCGGTCGCTGCTCTAGGGGACAAGGGGAGGGGGAAGGGAGGCAGGTGGGGAGTGTGAGAAAGGGGAGCAAACCTATCCATGGGTCAGATTTTCAGCATTGATTTGGCTTTTGCCACGGCTACAACCCATAATTCTTAAGCTTAAATAGATGATCAGCACTTTCTGATTGAAATAACTCCTGGATCCTTGCAAAGAAAAAACCAACTTCTTTTGTGTAATAATTTGCTCTGCTAAGCAAGCTATTTTCCAGAGGCTCAGGGAAGGTAAAACTCTCTCGTTTTTAATTCCTGGTAAGCATCGTGTCTTTAGCTAAGGAGGGAAGAGGGGGCAGAACAAAAAGTTGAATGTTCGCATATACCAACTTCTCAGCCAGGTGGCTGTTGCTTTGGGGTAATGGCCAAATCTTAACTCCTGAGCAAAATTCATACCAAAGCTTTTCCAAAGATCACATGTCTGGGGGATCTTTTTGGTTGTATTTTCCACACCAGGTAGAGAAGATATAGAAAGGCCAAACCAGAAAGGACTGATCTCAAAGGAGAGAGATTCTGAACATCTCAGAAGACTCCTGGCCAGGCATCCAGGAGAAGGCTGTGGAGTCCTTTACAATCAAACTCCCTTTCTCTGTTTCCTCCTAGTAAAACAAATATTGCCTTGGCCCCAACACTGCTAGTGAGGCGTGGAGAAAGGGCTGTTCAGCTGCTCTGCAACAGGCCAGCTCCCCGTCACCCCATCCCATCACGCCAGCACACACTGCACAACTAGGAAACTTCTGACTGTCCAACCAGAGGAGGCTTCTCCAACACAAAGGAGACCCAGGCACTCCAGAGGAGTCCACAAGGCTATGTCAATAAGCAATGACTTTTCTACCACCAGAGGTTAGATGAGAAACTGCAACCTTCTTTTCCACTGCCTCTAGACAGAGGAGAGACAGGAGGCTCCATAGCAGGTCTCTGTCCCTCTGCTATAGCGCTTTCTGGATAGTTATTAAACAGAGACTCATAATCAGGCAGGTCAGGTGCAATGGTGCCATTTCACAGCCCAGATCACTGAGGTCCAGGAAAACCAAACAACTTTGTCAGGGTCACAGGAACAGCCCAGCGCACTTGCACTGTGAGGTAGGAGCCAGGCTGGCACTTGGCTTCCCCCTCCACCAAAAATAAGTCTCAGAAGAAAGCAATTCCAATGGTTTCATGCCAGGGAGGAGCATATGGGTGGGAAAGAGCTGGGTCCTGGTATGACTGATGGGCCTGGTATGACTGATGCACCTACCACGGCCACCCTGCTCTGGGATGATCCCATTGTCTGCAGTGCAACTGCAGCTGCCTTTCATGAATAAGAAGAGGGAAAGGGAAGCTCCACCTTAGAAGGATCACAAATCCACATTTAATTACTCCTAACAAGGTAATTATCGTGTACATCAGGATGACACAAACACTCCCCAGGCCCCGGCACCTTGGGAGCTGTGTTTTAAAAGCACACCTGCCTCCACGACATGCTCCCTGCTGCCTCCTCCTCTGCACATGCAGTGTGCGGGCAGCAGCGGCACGGGCACCCAGAAGCATCCTTAGCAGCTGCGTGCATGGGTATCGTTAACATTACAGAAAAGCCATCATTATTCTTGGGTTGGGACACATGCTTGGGATTTTGGGCTGAAGGAGATGCCTGGCTTCATATAAGAAGGTACTTTCCACTGCTATATTTTTTTTCTTTGCTTTTGAAGAGGACCTGCCAGCTTCCCACCTCCCATCTCACCTGCCATAAACAGGGTGCCGAGAGGTGGAAGAGCCTGAGCGGCCGAGAGGGAGAGGAGGCTGGAGGGGGAGGGGGAGCAGAGATGACTGGAGGGAGGTCGAGAGAGGAACGAAGAAAGAGGAAAGAAAAGAAAAACCCAGCAGTGCACCATGTTGCATTGTTCACGCTCAGACCTTCAATTTGCTCTCTGCATTCTCCTGCAGCGGGGAGAATGTTACGCTGGCTTAAGAGACAAATCGGACACAAAATAAAGACCAAGCACTCAGCAGTAAAGCAATTATCGCAACATTTTATGCCGGGCCTGTTCCTTTTGAAGGCAGCCTGGTGCTGCCCGCATGTACCTTAACCCGTTCCTAATAACCATAAAGTCACCATTATTTACGGTACAAGACATTAAATAAATAATGAAAAAGCTGCCGGCGACGGAGCGAGGCAAGTGGGGGTTGCAGGGAATCTCTCGAGACCAGAGCTGGCACTGGCTTAACCTGCGCTGCAGGAGGCAGAGGAAAACAACTTCACTGGACCTGGGGAAGGGGGAATGCATTTTTATTTTGGAGTGGCACCTCAGGTCTTGGAATCCGTCAGAGAGTAAAAACTAGATTGTGCGGTTTTTTTCAAAGAAGAGGAGAGCAAAATGAAGTTGCATGGGACTCATGGGCAAGCCACAAACCAAAAAGGTTCCTACAAGAAGGAGGGTGGCAGGGCCAGATTCTGACCTCCACCCTGCTGGCATAAATCCCGACATAGTGCTGCTGGAGCCAGGAGCTCCTGCAGGTTCACAGGGCATAACTGAGGCCAGAACTGAGTCCCCTACAAGGAGACATCCACTCCCATATCTCTTAAATTGAGAGGTAAATAGATAAAAATCAAATATGAACGTAAATATGGGTCACGGCAGGAGTTCCCACAGCCATGGTTCAGGTTAATGTAGAAACAAAGGGAATATGTTCTCCTTGACCTCCACCTCTTACCACCACGTCCACACTGCCCCACCAGCAGCCAACATCTGCCCTCAAAGGTCTGATGACTAGCTTCATACACAAACATCTCGACATCTCTGCTCTCAAGGTCTAGCTGCTTTCCCCCAAACCTGTTGCTCTTTTGAACCCCTCCCTCTCTTGACAGTCTCCCTTTTCTGAGCAACACTAGGTCATGCTCTGGGTGTGAGCGGGTTTGGCCGTGCCATCCTGCCCACCCTCAGCAGCCTGGGCTGGTGCAGGCACCTCCTTCGCCCCCCCAGAGCCACACCAGCCTTGTGTCAACACCCCCGGGGACTTGCTCCACAGTGGTACAGCAGCTCCTACCCTGCATCTTGTGGTTCTACAGGTGGTCAGATGGACTCACGGATGGAAAGCAGGACACTGTATGCTATCTTCTCCAGAACTTCAGGTAATTTCCAAAGTTCCTTGTGGTGGGGGATACAAAGCACCTGCAGCCACCAGCAATGCCAACCCAGTGTAGGAATAGACTGCTTTCTTTGCAGGCATGCCCTTGGGGTACAGTGAAGTTCCTGAAAGGGATGGTGAGTCTTCCCTCCCCACCAACACTTTCTTCTGACTGATTTCTAAAACAGACCCTTACAGCTCAGTATGGACATGGTGAACGTGGACACCTCCATACCAGACACCAGCTGAAGGTGCTGGGCTTATATCAGAGACTGAAAACAGGGAAACTTCAGTCATGTCCTTCTCCACCAAGCACCACAGTGACTCTGAGAAGCCACTTTATATCTCTCAAGGCAATCAGTGTGAATTTTGATATTGTTTTAAAGATGAAGAAAACTCCACACCAGGTAGAAAGGACATATGATAAGACTACTATAAGAAATGTGATTTATATTGTGTGGCTTTACCTAGTAAGTACCATTCGGGGCAAGGCTGAAGTATTCCTAGAAATATACAAACACAATATGGAAAGATAGAAGGACACCCCACCCCACTCAGGCTGTACCCTCGCACTGCTACTGGCATGCTGCTGGTGAGCTCCCCTGGGCTCTTCTCTCCTGGGGTTTCATTTGGCTGCCCATATTTGTTAATAGGCTCAAATAACTTTACAAGAAAAATTCAGGATGAAATGATTTGTGTTGTGGAAGTTCCTCCAACTTATACTGAAATAAGGCTTGGGAAAAGGTGTTGCCCCTGGGGCAGGACTGAAGCTGTGGATCTTCTGAATTTTGAGGAACAGAGATGGGTTCTTTATATTTTTAGAATATGAGGTATCTCCACTGATAAGAGCTAAGACCTGCTCCTGATACCCTCTCATCCCCTTGTTCTGCTGCTTCTGAAGGATGCACAAGAGGAAGAACTTATTTCATTGCCAAGGGCACACTGGTCCAGCAGCACACACTACTCTGGGGCATAAAATGCTACTGATCAAAACCCAAAGGTTGTTTTATTTTCTTTAAACCAGGAATGTCCCTGTCTTTCTATGGCCTGAAAACTGGAACCTATGATCTAGAATTCAGGATTTGTCTCAAACATGGGAAATAATAATGTGAAACCATATTCCTTCTCTTTCCATGACCTCATCCACATTTTTTACTGTAAGTTTGTCCCACACAGAACTGCAGCAACCAGGAGAAGAGGGCAGATTGATTTTTAATATCGAAGATGTGCATCTGAATAGCCCATGTTAAGAGAGCTGAGATCTGCTTTTGGAAGTGAGGGTTTGTGTTTTTCTTAAGTCTACTCAAAACAAAGGAAAATAAGCTCTTCTACAGCTGAATGGGAGAGTCAATGCAGCCACACACAAAAGGGGAAGGGCCATCTGCACCATCTGATAAAACCAAGGAAGCTGGTACAGGTCCTCCCTACCACCGGGCAGGCGGGTGACAAGAGCCACGCAGCATTGCCACGTGCAAGGAGGACACATTACTGGAGGTGATGACAAGCTGGAATGAGTGATGCTCCTCTCCCCCAGCCAAGGCTGGCCATGCAGAGAGAGTAATCCCCTGTCACTTGTGTACTGGGAAGGGGGTGAGCGGGGTGCAGAGGGAGGTGAATCGGCTCATGGAGGTCTCGGTGTGCTGCCCTCTCCCTGTCATGGTGCTGCAAGATTGGAAACTGCATGGCAGCCGATGGAGGGCTGCCATGGCATCCCACCAAACAAGCCTTTCCCAAGCCTGCACTATGGTGGCAGCCGTGGCACTGCATGGGAAGAGCAGGCCTGAGCCCTGCATCTTGGGGGGCACCAGGCACCCCATGCCCCCTTTCACCCTGAGGTTATAAAGTGGAGCATGGGGCAGGCAGGCACAGGGGCAGAGGCAGCTGCTCTCTGTAAGATCTGCTCCATTACACCTCTCAGAAAAGGGGAGAAGGGGTGGGAAGGGAGGGAGGAGGCGGATTTCTAGGCATGGGTGGGTCCATTCTTCACCAGCTTACGTAAGTCAAAGCTGCCACCGAGGTGAGGGGAACAAGCTAGACAGGGGGTGGCCGGTGCCTTGCGGGGACAAGCCATTCAGGCAGGCTTGTGTTTCACACCCAGCACTTCAGATGGACATGCCTGTCTCAGAGTTACTGAGAAAGCAGCCACAGCACTGTCCCATCGACACCCTCTCCATGTGCCTGCCAAATAAGCAGGCTCTGGGATGACACTTTTTTGGATGCCTAGCCCCAAAGCCAAACTGATGTCATTAAAATGACTGCCCTCCGCCGCCCCCTCGCCTCCCCAGCGCCCATCCACCAGGCTCAGCTGAAATGTAAACCTCCCCTCCTCTCCTGGTAACAAAAGCCAAAGGCTTTCAAAGCCAAACCTGATTGAAATTCAAAAACTTTTTCAGCCCCTTTCCCTCCTCCCCACCTTGAAAAGAGAGTGTATAAAACAGGGAGACAAAAGCCTCCCCCAGCCCACCCTCCGCATTGTCTGGCCAGGGCGCGTTCGGGCCAGCGACAAGGGGCACCCAGCCCTGTGGGGGCCCTGCTCCCCGCTCCCGGCCGCTGCTCGCCCTCGGCCAGGGGGGCCTCGCGCGCCAAAACACACCCACACGCACCAAAAATAAAACACTCCCAGCCTTTGTGCGGTGCACAAAGAAGAGCCCGGCGGTGATGGAGCTGGGCGGCGTGATTTACTCACCTGCTTCTCCAGCCCCCCGTGGATTTCTATGGGCTGAGGGGGAAGGGAGGGCTGGCCTTTGGTTTTACACCCCCCCTCCCTGGCTTTTGTTGTTGTCCCCCCTTCTCTTGAGCCGGAATCTTCTGGGTGATCCTTAACCTCGCCACTAGCTGATGTCCCTCCCCTCCATACTAGTGCTGGTTCAGTGCTGATGGTCCAGAAATTGAGTCCTGCAGCTCCCTTCCCTTCGAGGGAGACATATCAAGATCCTCCCTTGAGGTGAGCTCCCCTCTATACATCTTCAGCTGAACGGTTGCTCTGTTTCCCTCTCAAGTGCCCTCCCTAGTTCTGTGTTCCCTCGCAGAGAGAGATGTCTTCTCTGTAAACCCCGCTCATGCCTGGTTATGTAGAAAGGCAACTCCACTAGCTCATCCATCCCTTGCAGCCAAGGCAGCATCTCTCAAAGGCTTCAGAAAGGCAACAACACTCTTACAGCCCTGTTGGGCTTCAAAGCCTCATGGTGCTGACCCACCTGGGCAGTCCCCATCAGCTGTCCCCATGTGGTCAGTGGGATAACTGAGATAGACATGCTTTAATGCCCAAACTGCTCCACAGGGCTGCTCAGGTGTGTCTGATGTAGTTGGGTATCTGCACCCAGTAGAAGAGCAAAACTGCACTAAGATGTGGTTTTCCAACATTGCCGCCAGCTTTTCTGGGATAACCTCCCACAGCGGTGTTTCTACCAATGCCATTTCACAGGAGCAGAAAGAGGGCTTGGCATTTCTACCACCAAGTCTCTCCAAAGCTTTCTCAGAGGCAGCAGAAGATACACTGATAAAGCTTGTCCCTTCCCTTTAAGGAATAAAGAAAAGAGACCAGGTAACTGTGGGTACAAAGGTTTCTTCCCAGTCCAACAGCAGGCTCTCACAGGGCATCTCTTGGGAAGGGGGGATGGTACAGCCCAACACATGCTGACAGCAGCCCATCGATTCTGTCTTTGCTCCTACATGCTCCCCAGCACCTCTGCTGCTGCTCCATTGTGACACCTCGGCCTTTCCATTTTCCCTTCAATACAGCTCCTGCTGCCTGTCTTCCCTCCCTAGACTGTAAGATCTTCAGAAGCAGCGCTCCCCCCCTGCTCCGTGCTCTCCTGCAAAAGAGCCCTGGTCCTAGCAGCAAGTCATACAGGTACTATCACCATGACCTGGCTGGACACACTCTCAAGCTGTCATCCTTAAGTGACGCTAAGGGGTCCTGTGCTCAAAGGTGACATACTCCCCCAAGATATTACCTTAAAATGCAAGTTGCACCCCTCAGCAGAGACATGTCCTAGCCCAGATGCTGCTACTGTGTGATAATCCATTTTTTAAAATCTTGAGAATGGCTGATGTGATGCATAAGCAGTGATGAGGGAGTGCAGACATCAGGTTCTCTTCTACTACTACTCACAGTACCAGCCTGGACAGTTGATGCTTTTCCCTGGGTCTCACTTTCCCCATCAGTAAAAGGGAGGCAGTGATTCCAGCTCAATCCTTTAAACCACTCTGAGATCTTACGAGTGAAAAGAAGTAGGTGTACAAAGTGCCAAGTAAGAGCCCTGGCTCCAGAGCCGGATGACAGACCCAGCTCCTGACTCAGCTGCCTGCCTGTACAGCTCCTTGCTATCCAAGACAGACTACTAAATTATGCAAAACCTTTGAGTGAGCCTGGCTTAATTAAGTTTTAATTTTAGTAAATTACCAGTGTGGGAGTGGTTGAATCTGCGAACCATTACTCCTGCTTGTTTTGGATTTTATTTGGAAATAAGACACTTCATTACATCTCTGTAAACAAGATCTACTCAGAAAGGAGAACTGGTGCAGAAGATCAATACAGAAATGGGAAGAGGAGGTGAGGGGACAAGCAAGCCATTCTGGGAAAGTGCAATTAACCCAGAGATTCGGGGGAAACTGTCCAAGGGCTGCCTATGCTGCACTTGACCTTCCAACATCAGCCTTCTAAATGCACTAGTCTCATACTGAAACTTGCAGCACCATTGCCATCCACAGCAATGCTGTAGACTCTTGCATGAGGGCACATCTGCCTGGGACATTTTGTCTCAAGAGACTTCCTCATCCTTACACCCCATGTCCTTGGAGCAAGGTGCTGTGAACAGGATATGCTCTTTGCAAGTGCACAGCACTGATCTCCCTACAGTGACCATCCAGTATTTGAAAGCAATGCAAGCAGCTCATAAAGCCCATCAGGTCCACACCACCAGTGCTATCATAACCGTCATGAGCTGATACTGACCCAAAAATCACTTTTCCACTAAAATACTGCCACCAGACAGAGGCAAGACCTAGCAGTACCTGTGCCTCTTCTGGGTGGCATGGGAGGAGCCATGAGCAGCAATGGGATATGAACACAGGCTCCACACTGGGATCTGATCTTTGCCCAGGACACCATCTCTGTCGTCATAAGTCGCTAATTGGTTTAATAGCGTGGTGATACCCCATGGTACTGCAATGCCTTCTGCTGTCACCATCACTCCTGAGCTCACTGCTGACACTCAACACCAGCCACGTGGCAGCACAGGACCTGGGTACAACACGGAGGACAATAACCTGGGCAAACATTGACCTACCCTTCCAAAAATCTGATGGTTTGGAAGCAAACCAGATATGCATTTTTACGAACAGGACCTATTCCCAAGGGAACAGACCTAAAAAGTGACTGATTTGCTGTGTCTGGTACTTCAGAAAGTTATTTCTAAGATATTGAATCTAATTTTTAAATCGAACACAGCTCAATATCTTGTCAGTTAAATGTTATAGTGTTTATAAGTTAAATATCCATCCAGAGAGAAATTATGATGCTTTTATAAATATCCCTCAATAGCTTAAGTTAAAAATAAACTAGCCAATCTATCAATCAGCCTTATTCATTCATCTCAGCTATTGTGGGAAGAAAAGAGCAACATACGCAAGAGAGAAGCAAATGGTCTGAGAAGAGGCAGCTGAGCGTATTGATCAGAGTTAAAAAAAAAAAAAAAGTTAGAAAAACCAAGACACACGTCATTTGGTTTAATGCAGCCTATACAAACGGCTCCAAAAGGCCACAGCTGCCCGTCTCGAGCTTTGCTCAAGTTGGTTGGTGCCTCTTGCCCAAATGACAGCCCTCCAGAGCGGGCAAGACCTCTTACTGCTCCTACTACTTTAAAACTACTCTATCTTCCCTGGAATAAAAAAAAAAAAAAAAANAAAAAAAAAAAAAAAAAAAAAAAAACCCACCCGAAATTAAAACAAAAGTCAACATTGTATCTTTAGGGCACCAAAATAATAAATAAATAAGCAGGAATGCTTGCAACCCACAAAGTCTGACAGCTTAAAGTGTGCGCAAAGAAAAAAACGCTGGTGAAAGAGTGAAAGCCATCCTTTGAACTCCCGCGCCCAAGCGCTCTCAGAGGCGATGGATTTATGCATCTGCTCTGGCACGCCAGTTCAGAGAGACCCTTTCTATACATCTCACCCTGATGGGGCTCTCAGAAGTCACTTGTGGCCTTCTCCCCCACTTTTGGCTTTTATTGTTTAAACTTTCACTGTTTTCCTGCAGATGAAAAAGGGGAGAGAATCACCTTACGCTTCTCAGGTTATTTAAAAAGAACAGGAAAGAAAAAGAAAAATATTTTTTCTCTCCTGAAAGGAACACTTTCGTATTATTTTGAACTTTATAAATTTTTTTTTCAATAACCTGCCCAGGCCCTGGCCCCCTGGGCTGGCAGGAGCTTCCCATCTCCCTCAGCCTGTTGCATTCAGGCAAGGTGAAGAGGGACAACTCGTGTTAGGCCGATGGGAACAAATCTCCTCTTTTGTTCCCTGCAAAAGGCTTTGCTAATTGCCGTTGGCCCAACTCTGCCTTATCTGCGATTGCTCCCAGAAGGGGAGGGCACAGACAGGTTCAAAGAAAGGAAGAAAGAAGAAAAGAAGGAAGAGAAAGCAAGGGAAAACATTCCTTTTCTTTTCTCCAGCAGCCAGCGCAAGGCAGAAAACCAGAGGGAAAGAAAGAAGAGGGAGCGTGAAAGAGAACAAAAAATAAATAAATGACCTGAGGCTGCTTGGAAGACCCTCTTTCTCTCCTATCAGCTTTTACAGGGGGCAATACATTTTATTCATTGCCAGGTCTGACTTATCGCAGCCTTGTTTTTAATGAGGTATAATAAGGGGAACATTTTGTAACAACACGGTTCCTCTATTTTATCCGACAAACAGCTGTGTCATGGCCGTCGCTGGGAGAATGAATCATATCTCCCTGCCTGCATATGCTAACTCCCATGTAATTACCCTCGCATCTTAAATAAAGCAGGCCCTAAACCTGTCGCTCAGATTACAAGCAAACGGTGCAGACCTCGTAACTGGGGCCTCTATCATTACAATTAATTTATCACAGGAGCGGCTGAGATTAGAGACTAGAATTAAAACGCAGAGCAGGGAGGGTGCCACAGGACTGACAGGGAGAGAGGGAGAAGAGCTTTATTGCAGAGGCTAGGCAGGCTAATTCCTTAACTGGAGCAATCCTGGATATATTTTTTTCCCTTTAAGTTATTCACTCAGTTATGTTACTGAGGCTACGGCAGGACATTTTTCTCCCTGAAATGTCAGGAAGTAGAAAGCAAAGGGAACTTTGCCCTGTATTAAGCCCATTCAATAAACACAAATGTACAAAGGCCCCAGCCTGGGTGTGTGTACGTGTGTCTAGATATGTATATGCCTGCGATTTAATGGAAGACATGCATGCTGTGCTTGTATACGGATATGCCAATGTCTACATACATTACATGCACAGAAAACAGGTAGATGTATGAAAGCCTCTCATCTTCACTGCTACACACAATTGTTTGAAACATAAAGTTTTGCCTTTTCAAAACTTCTCTGCTTTAAATGCAACTTGGCCGGTAGAACAGCCCATTCCTCCTCGAAGCTGCCCCCAGCACCCATGCAACATGGATTTGCTGTGACACAAGCACGTCTGCCGCTGCAGGGCTACCCTTGCTCCCCACATCCTTACACAAGGGTGGCCTTACACACATATGCTGGGCTCCTAGCACTGCTCCTTCTTCTTCCTTGGAAGAAGGCAGAGGCAACCAAAGGTGCTGAAGAGAATTCAATATAGACCTTGCCTACAGACAGCTTTGGTAGCAATACAACTGCTTTCTTTGGAGGGCACATGTTTTACCAAGGCCATTATATGAGTACCTCTGGGTACCGCTGCTCTCCTGTGAACTCCCTTACACTTGCACAGCTCGTTTTCCCCCTCCAGGATGCTCCTTTGAATCATTGAGCCAGGGCCTTGCTGAGGATGTTGCGATGCCCAGCACAGCTACCCAAACATGATTTACAGAGCTGCAGGGCACCTTCAGCCAGGAGCTTCCCATCCCGGCAGCCGTCCTTACAGCCGGTCACAGCACACGCAACCCCGCTCCGCTGGGTCCCTTCCCAGTAGGACAGCCTGCCTTAGGCCCAACCCATTTACTCAGTACTAATATAGAGCAGGAGAGGGAGGCAGGAAGGGGAAAAGTCTTTAAAATCAGTCCCTTTAAGGTCTTTTTGCATTAGAACAGCAATTTTTGCTTGGTGTGAAGACTTTCCAATGCCCTTGCTGTCAGAGCCCCTCCAGGCAGCGTACGATGTTTGGCATGAAAACCACCCCTCCTTAGCCACGGTCTATCGCTGATTACTTATAATATCCAGCAAAATAGCAAACACAAACAAAGCTGATGAACGACTTTACATCCACGTCAGCCCCGTGCACTCCTGTACAAGGCAGCTTGCAGTATCCTCCTTTTTTTCTGGCACCGGTCTCCCCCGAAGGTCTCAGACCCCGCAATGCTTGCTCTACCTGGGCATCTTGAAGCAGAGGAGGACCATTTCATCCCAAGACATCAACTCTGCAGCTAGATGTACAGAGGAAAAGACTCTACAGACAGCAAAGGCCTCCTGGAATCAGAGGGAGTAAGATGATTTTCAATCAGCTGCATCCAAAATAGATCTAACTGTAGGGTCGGGGTCTAATTCAGTAAAATAATAAAGAAACATACTTTGATTAAAATAATTTTTTAAAAAATAATATCTTTTTTTTTTTAGAAAGAAACATGAAAATCTATTTTACTTTCTCCTATTGGGAATTTGGGCACTTCCATCAGTCTGCATATTGAAAACAGCTTTCCTATCCTCACTTTTGCTTCCAGTTGCTCTGCCATGCCTTATCTTTCAGAGTTTTGTGCAAAAGCTGAATACTGCAAGGCTGGAGCTCCAAGATGAACAGATGAAAGGGAAGGAGGAAGGTTGGTTTTTAAAGGATTGCTGTACATATTTATTTCAAAGTACTGTCTGTTTGGGTTGTTTTTTTTTTTCTTTTGAGGTTTTATAAACATTGTTTCTTACCAAAAACTGAATCTGAGACCAAATGACGTAGACACATTATAGAAAAAGCCAAACCACTTAAATCAAAGCATGCCGGTCTGTCAGCAGCACACTCCAGCCAGCAGGAAGGTTATAGTTTTATGGGCACCAGAGCTGTCACTTGTGGGCAGAAGAAGTGACCTGTGGTCCTTCCAGCCCAGTGTGATGTCTCCAGCAAAGGCCAGACCAGATGCTTCTGTGAAAGATCAAACGAAAGAAGACAAAAGGAAGACACCACTGTAAACAGTTACAGGGCAGCCTCAAATCAGGGAAAGTTTCCTCTCCAAAAGCTGGCTGCTGGCATATGCTCTGTTCTCATGGCAGAAGGCATTTAGCAACATCTTATAGGATTAGGCCCTAAAACTCCACTCTCCAGTATCAATGGGATTGGAAAGCTGGAATTTTTTTTTAATTATTATTATTATTTAAAAGCACAGCCTTTTGTTTCTCTTTTCTACCCGCTGGTGCTTGCTTTTATGATGCGTTTGCTAACAAGGTCCTGGAAATACAGAGTTTTCGGACTGAAACCCTCTGCTTCTTACCGAATGAGCCAGCACGGATGATTTAATGCATATACCGAATATGTATCTAGATAATATCTCAAAGCATATCCTGTCCATCCTGCCAGTGTTTCCTTCTTCCCTGAAACTCCATCGTGGGATAGAGGCTGCCGGCACGGGCAGATGGGTGGATGGCACCACACGCTCCCTTTCCCGCAGCGCCGGCTCGGCGGCCGACGAGCGGGGCTGGGGGGATGCAGCCCTAAACGCAGGCAGCGGACATGCTGCTTTTTATTTTCTGCTCACAATTGGCAGTTTTCTCCACCCACCCAAAGAGACCCTGCAATGTTTTTTAAAATACAGTCAGCAGCTGGAAACTAAGGCAACTTCTGTCTCCTATTGAAAGTCTCCCAGCAAAGCCACAGCCTTCCCTGGACCACCCTGGGTCATGTAAATTCAGCAGATTATCCATCCCTAACTCTCCTCATCTATCACCCGCCTCTGTTATCGATCTGCTCCTCTGAGTAAGTGGGGCCCGGGCTGTCCGTTGCTGAGTCCTGCAAATCTGGCCAGACGCACGTGTGACTGCCCGGGAGAGCGAGGAGGACAGGTTCAATAATGCCGGGTTACTGCCACCGCACAGCCTGAGCCGAGCTGATCTATGGGCTCGGCAAAAGGACGATTCAAAAGCTGAACAAGACTTGGCCATAATGCCACAGGACTCAATCTAATCCCACGACACTCAGCTTTAAAGGCAATATTGCCAGCCGCCAGCTGCCAGCCAAGGCTGGGAAGTCACTTCCACCGCCCAGTGGAACAGATTAAATGCCTTCTTTCCATCCCTAAGATACCGACAGCACCTCAGCTAACCGTCTGCTCCTCCATTTTGCAGATGAAGGCTGGAAAGTGCCTATCTCCCCATGCCCTATTTGAGCTCTTTGCCAGCATCACATAAAATCCCACTACTCGGACTGTAAAACTCCCCTTTTTCAAACCCAGCTGAGCTAAATTCCCCTCTCGGTTTTGCCCAGGCAAGCCCTGCAACAGCGGCCCAGCTGCAAAGCTCAGCAGAACACAGCCCTCCACCTAGGGTCAAAGCCCTAAATATTACACAGGCACCACCTGCGCCACTGATCTTAATTTTCATTAAGAATAAGTTCTGTGCTTTAATTTATGAATAAAACTGAAAGATGAACCAAGTGTAATGACACCAGTGTGTTCCTCCCCTGTAAAGATCTTGCTATAACCACATGCACGGCAAGGTCTGCCGTAGTCAACTCACCCCAGTGGGGTGCTAATTCTGGGAGCTGGAGATAACCATTGAAATGGGAATACTGTTAACAATTTCACTGTTGATCTTTCAGCAAATATATGTATCTACGATGCTTATTCATAATCTCAAACTGCTCTCCACGTGTCCCAAAGAGGTGACAAAAACCTTATGTGTCTACCCAGCTGCCAAAACCTCCTACTTCCCCCCGCTTCTACAATGCAGCTGAGTATTGTTAATATGAAAATCTTTGGCCTATTGATCACTCAAAATATGATGGTGACAAAAATGCATTGAATTTAACATAAAAATAAACAACTCATGGCTGCTGTATTGACTGTATTATTCATATTATGTTGAATTCATTTGCCTTTCATGCAGCAGCTGCAGATTTTCACCAGCTGTGTCAGACCTCTTCCGAAGTCCAGACCTGGGAGCCCTCGCTTGCTAAAAGCAATCGGGTCTCCACTCCAACGCTACCAGAGCAAAGTCATTATAGATGGAGAACACCACCATGCAAGGTGCAAAAACTTGAAGCAACTTGTGGTGGTACTTCCTTTTGGACACTAACCAATGTTACAGGACATGACTAAGCCTAACTTGGTTTCAAAGTCCAAAAGAACGAGAAAGCTAATCCATCCTTTGGAAGAATATCCAAAGGCTTAAGAGACCTCAGGATGGCCAACCCAACCCTAACCCTACACTGACTGTTTGGCTAAGCATTTACAACATGCTCATGATACTTGTATCTCAGCCTGGCTTTCCCCAGACTCCATACCGTTACTACACAGCACACACCAGATCATCTTTCTCCCTGCTAATCCAAAAGGCCAATAGCTCTGTGCATGTTAGGGGTCCCAAAACCCACCCGTGGATGGCGTGAACACACAAAATTCTGCACCATCTCTAGTCCTTCTCAAGGTACTGGAACAACAGGGCCCTGGGGAAGAAAGGCCTGACTTTAAATGGAAAGATGGGGTTGGGACCCCACCCCATGTCACACCAAGCACCACTAAAACCAAAACAAACCAGGCAGCCCCATAAGTCGTAAGAATTAAAGGCACGATTCCCCCTTTCTAACGATGCTTTTACAGAAACCGTTCCACTGTAAAACTTTATGATTTGAATCTTTATAGCCGCCAGCAGAGCACATGTTCACTGCCTTAAATTATAACTTAATCTCAACAGAATTTGTGCTTTCCAGCGCTCTGTGGATAGAGTGACAGACAAGAGGCAGAACTTCGTGCCTGCTGCCCACCTGCCTCCTTGGACCACGACCTCCGGAGGTACTGCATGCCGGAGTGCAACTGCAAGCCCTCGAACCAGCTCCCATCTGGAGATGCTCTGCAGCAAGGTACTTAAGCAGCACCTTACAGCAGAGGCATAGAGGTGCCCGCAGGGCACTGTTACAGTGCTGTTTATCACCATGATTGCTAAAACACTAAAATGGAACAATGCGGGTATCAATAAACACAGCAGAAGGGCCAGTGGAGATAAGACAGCAGCATCCCAGTCATGCTTTGTGGGGTCAATGCATCCTCCTTGGGAGGATCACACATGTCCACTGCTATGGGAAAGTACCTGGGGCAGTGAGGAACACTTCAGTCATTCAAAGTGTAGAAAAGGACCAAATCTGCAGCTGCTGCTGTCACAGATTCAGTGTGCAGCAGTCCCTGAAAGCACAACACCTTCCAGTGGATGAACATACATGGTCTGTCTACTAACACATTTGCTCCCAACTCTGCTCTCTGCAGCAGAAGAAGTGCTGGCAAGGCCATACTTAGGCTATGGTAAAGCAGAGCATCCTTCTGTGGTCTGTGACCTGCTTCCCCACATAAACAGCTTGCTCAAAAGAATCACGCTTGTTATTGCTGGCTTTTTTAAAACCTTGCTGCACATATCCAGAAGCAGAAGCTGCACCGGCAGAAATATAAAGCAGTGTGCAAATGTGAGTTTCATGCATATCATGTAATACTGGAGGAAGCCCGTGCCTTGTGTGCATGTTTGCACATAGCAAGATGGTAGCAGAGGAAAATGCTGGAAGGAAACTGCCAGCTGTCTGTAGGGAAGAGTACTCTAGTTTGGTGGGGGAATCGGGAACATTTTTCTCAATTCCTTCTCATCTTCAGCAACAAGGCAGAAAAGACCAGTCAATCAATACAGCAGTAAAATTTGTAACCCAGGTAACCTTTAAACACTAAACAATGTCATACTAAACTAAAACAAACTACATGAAATCCCAGTTAGGTATCAAAATCACCCTGGGTCAGCCAGACTAAGAAAACAGAGATAAAAGGCTTCAGCATCCTGCTGTACCAAGCCCTGGCATCCTCTCTGCTGAGACCTGGATACCTATGAACGGGTGGTCCTCCTTGGGCAGTCACACACCACAGCTTTGTGAGTCCTCTGGGCAGGTGACCTCACTAGATGGCTGCAGCCCTTGGATGAACGCTATAAGGGCCATCTCTCTAGCTGCACTCCCCACTTCCATTCCCTGCACAATTTGTTCATGCCTTTCCCCTTTGCATCTTCTTTCCTTTTCTTCTGGGGGGTGGGGGAAACTGCTTTCTCCCTTCTTCCAGTTGAGCATGTGCTGATAAACTTATATGGAACCATTTTTGCTGCCAGCTGCTGATTCTGCACTTTAATCTGCTGTGCCTTTTGTTTATTAAAGCATCTCCCCACCCAACAGGTTATCTCAATATTGAGCTCCCACTGAAATTGGAGTGCATTTCTAGGAGAGCACCCAATGCTCCACAGCTTGTATCTGCACAACAGTGGGAACCTGATACCTGGATAATCACAAAATCATGCAGAAGTGGAAGGGTGAACAAGAGGTTATCTGCTTCTTTCTGTCCAAAAGCGGAAACAGCTAAATTTAACACATTCCTGAAATAATTCTGCTTAATTTGCTCCTGAAACCTATCAACGCTCCCCACTCCCTAGACAGCCTATTGCATTGCTTTGTCACCCTCATGCTAGAAAATAATGGCTGACAGAAAGGCTTCAGTTTAAGCTCCAAACTCCTTGCCTTCTCTGCAGTTGGCACATCTTCCTACTACTCAACCTGCAACACCCACCCGGCACACCATCCCCAAGTGAGGGTGGATTTCTTTTCTACCCTCCTAAGGAGAGACTGATCCGACCACCCTCACTGTCTTTCTTTTAGGTAGGCCATAGCTGAAATGGGCATCAACAAGAAGAAATAAGAAAGGGAACAGTCCTCCATTTTCTGCAGGGCTATGAAGAATTTATGAATAAACCTGGCAAGCCTTTTAATTTCTTTCTTCCCTTACTCTAATCTTCTCTTTTTTTCTAGGGGAGGGGGATGCAGAGCTCCTGAAGGCAGGATAAGAGACTGCTCTTTGGGAGCTGAAGTTTTTCGGTTCAAACTGGACATCTAGTACCTGGCAGACCTCACCTTTCACAGAGCCACATGTGACTAAGAGCTTCCCTTTGATGCTTTCTCTGGTTCTTTTAGGCTGCAGTCCAGTAACTTTCCTTCTTTAAAGGAAGTCCAAGGTGATTTTGTTTCCTGACTTTTGAAGAGCTTTTCCTCTTCCTTCTTTGATCTGTGTAGTGAATTTCATCTCCCAGAAGAGCAGGATGAGTGTGTCTCCTTGCAGCCCGGTTCCGGACAGTCAGTATTTGATTCATTGATTTATTTGGCTTTTTTGTTTGGCAAGCTGAATACGGGGTTGCAAGCAAAGGTCTTTCTTTAGATGCAGGAGAAGGAAGGTGTTTCCCTGAACCTGGCTGAGACTGTGCTTCCCAGGCTATGGGTTGGATTGCAGGGCATCTCTGGAGGCACTTCTACCATCTTCTCAGTGATGCAGGGAAAGAAGCTCACATCTCCCTCCTGCTCCATCGGGACTGGACATGTAAACGGTGTGTGCTGATAAGATATCTGAGTCCTCTAGGGAATCCCCTGCAGGCAGCACTTCAATTTCCATCTTGTTTTGTGGCAGGCTCTGGGACAGACGTCTGCATCCTGCTGGCCTGGCAGCCAGAGGGGGGATGAAGAGGAGTAAAGGAGGGTCCCTAGCCTCTCTGGGGACAGAGACGAGGCTGTAACAGACCAGGCACTCTGCAAAATCGCCCTATTGAAGGACAAGCTGAAGGTCTTTGAGGGTCTTTAACTCAGTGACAGCCCTTCTAGGACTCCAGCACTCTTCCAAACAGCCATGCACGGTGAACCCCCCACCAAACCTCTCCCATATCTGCTGGCACCTTTCCATCCCAAGAGGAGGAGACGGAGGTCCTGATGTGCCCAGACCAGTTTCTGGCTGGAGGTTTAGAAGACCTGTCATGGTTAGGAATCAAAAAGTTTGGGAAAAATGATAATTTAGAAAAGGTGCTCTGAGGTGAGGTGACTGAGGAGGACAGAGCCAGTCTAACGGGTCAGAGCCCTCCTCCAAGGAGCAGAGCATCCTCAGCTGCATGCCAAGACACAGTTCCTGCCCATGTCCCTGAGCGCTCGAGCCAGCGGGGAACTATTCCTCCTCCCGGGCTGCTGCCAGGGCAGCTGATCAGGAGTCCTGCTTGCAATCTAGCCCATGGCTTGAACCCATCATTGCAAGTTGGCTGCACCAAGATAAGGAGCAAAACGAATGTTTGTGTGGGTGTTACTGAAGTTTTCAAGCATCCTGACTGACTGGTGTTGGAGCTGGGATAAGGACAGGAGCCTCTCACTCCCAGCCCCAACACAGACAGCAATGCTGTATATTCAATAAATAACAGGGGTATTTACTCAAATGAATGACTCTGAGCCCGTTCCAAGGAGTTAATTTAGTGCTAACTGACTGGATGAAAATGAAAAGGTCTCATTTTACATTAAGAATGATCACCTGACAGTTTTACTGAACATATTATGACAGGATTTATATGGCTATATAATTTTAGGGTATATTTGGAAGATTATTATCCTGATTTAAATAAACACGATCTCAAGAAAATCAACATGGACTCAGAAACTTCTCACACAAGAAAAAAGGCAAGAAACTGGCTCAGAAGTGAACCTCAGTTGTATCTTGCGCCTTCCACCAGCCTCTGCTTTGTAAACAGAGGGATCCCAGAGTTCATAGTAAGTGGCAAAAATCCCAGAGTAGTCCTCAATTCTGCTAAATTACACATCACTAATGAATACGGTGCAAAATTCTTACCCCAAACATCTTATCTTTGCACCGGGAGGGGAGCAGAAAGGGAATTTGGCAGATGGCGTGGACTGGAGAGAGGAGGGGGTAAAAGGAGGCAGGAAGAAGAGGCTTGGGTGTCAAAAGTGCCCCTTAAAAAAGTGTTGTTTAAAACACTGTTGTTTTCTTCAAGGAAAAAAAAACCCTAAGAAATCAAAAGCAAATATATTGTTGACTTCAGTAAAGCCATCGCTTTCACCTGTCCTATTTTCCAGGGGACATTCCCATTCTCCGGACAGAAATGGGGCACAAAGGAGACTTTCGGGCACTTTTGTCTCTTGTGCTCAGGTGCAGCTGGCAAGCTGCAGGCTTCTGGTTCACACAAGAGCAGCCCTGAAATGAGGCTAAAATATGCCCCATTGCACATAACCCATGGGATGGAGGAAAGGCTGCGCAATGCAGCACTCTCCTATCGCGTTCCCAGCAGGCCTGCAATACACTGGCAGCTGCAGCCAGCATCAGTGCAAAGCCATTTGGCCAGACCTATGCTGATGGGGCACCAGAGCTACTTTCTGCAAGGCTGTCCCCATCTCCTTTCCAGCTTCCATAGGCTGTGGTGACCCACATGAAGGGGCCTTAGTGCATTTAAGCGTCTAGAACAGAACCAGCTGCCTCTTTCAGCCTCCCCAAGTCCTGAATCCCCTTCCTCCTCATACTGTGTCTCTAAGTGTAATTATATACAAGAAAATGCTTCTCTCCAAATGTAATTGTATACAAGAAAACCCTTCTCAAGGCTTGTTCTGTTTTACAGACTGCCTGATGGGATTATCTTTCCTGTCATTTTTGAAGCTTGTATAAGCATGCGACTTACACCACTCAAGCTAAATCACACTCAAGGCACTTTGTCTGTCTAAATTGTTTTGAGGACCAAGTCATTTATTTACAGATCATGTTATTTATTTAGTAAAAAATAAATTAAAAAAAAAGAATTCTAAATTAACTATAAGAAGTAGGTAATAAGGACATTGCAGTCAAGTAGCAATATCCTGTGGAGCAGATAAGTGCCAAATAGAAATGATCTTAAATACGCTGAAAACTGCACTCTCTGGTCTCAGACCATACAAAGAAAAGGCAACTTATTTGGTCAGGCACAGCCTTCCTGGGAGGTAACACTCACTTAGATATTACAGTGATGATAGGCAGCCTAGACATATCCAAGACAGGTAGATCGATTACTGTAGCAGTAACTGTGGGGCAATATTTGTCTGTCATAACCCCAAAGCAGATCAGCTAACATTTAGGGACTAACCTGATACCCAGTCCAGTCAGTGCAAATTTTTCCATTTATTTACTTCCACGGCTGCTGGATCAGACCTTTTGGGACTGCAAAATATCGTATGAGCTCCTGTTGCCACTAGAAGAGCTATAAATGTGCAAAGAGCAGAAGCCAAGAACTGCCAGGTGCAATTTGGTCATGGATTTATTAAGTAACAGAAACATCACCCGGAGCTGGAGGGTGTCAATGCCCAGAGGGGGAATCAGTGGCACACACAAGCCCCTTCTCACGCCTGCTTTGTGCATGGTGAGCATGTACTTGCTACAGGAACACACCCAGGAACATGTCAGGTATGGAGACACATCTCCACCTCCACGCTGGGAAACCAGTGGCAGTCACGGGGTCACCTGGAGCATCACCGCCCCACACCTATGGGCAGGGAGGTTTTTCAAAGAGCAACTAGATGAGGCCAAAGTCTGTGTGCATCCCCTCCAGTATGGATCCAAGTGACAGAGCTTATTTTCTGGGGTTTATTCTGGATTTTAGTGGGTGTTAAAAAAAAAAAAAGGCTCATCACAGAGGGGACTGCATGCTTTAAAGTGCTGCAGCCAGCTCTGAGAGTCCACTTATTTCTGAGTGAAGATGGATACCTCAAGAGGTTCTTCTCACCAGTAAATAATTCATAAAAAACAAACAAACCCGGGTCTGTTTGAATTAGAACAAAATATTTCTTTAGAAAAGTGAAGTGATTAAGCACAGGAGGAGCTGGAGATGACAGCTGGTGTCTGCAGCTCCTGATGAGTCACCTTCACTCGCCAAGGCCCCTCTCTCCGGGAAGTGCTGGTGCTTTTTTTTTAACCCTTTGAGATTCCCAGGAATGATTTGTCACCGGGGTTATTAGCATTTCTCCCTTGATATCGACAGCTTGTCTTTCCTCCTTCTAACCAGTGAGTGATTTCTTCACACGCTCGCCAAATATAGCCAAATCACCATGGTAAACGTATCGACAGAATCATATTAACAGCTGCTGAGCATTTACAGGGCCGTAAGTTATACAAAAAAAGAAGGAAGGAAAACACACATGGAAATAAACCAACTCTGATCAGCAGTGACAAGCATTTATTTAGGAGTCACTCGATGGAAATATTTTTTGTGCTTTAATTGCTAATTATAGGCTCCTACAGAAGGGTGGCTTTGGACAAAATTATCTCTTTAAACCGGAGCATTAAGCCAGTGTGGAGCACATCCTACCTGGATGTATCTTAGGGAAGCAGGGGAAGAAGTATTTATTTTTAAAGCACTGCCCTCATTTAAATCAAGCCCAAAGTTTGCAAGCCAAAGTTACATCTCTCCTGACTTGCTAGGCAAAGACCTTTTAAATTTAAAGTCTAGGGGAGAGCTGAAAACACATCTATGGAAAGAAAAGGAGGCCTTTTCAAAGTCCATTTGCTGGGGATGCCTGAGCCCTGGTCCCCCCTCTGGACACTGCTGGGCTGGGTTTCACTGCCTGTGTGCTCACCAGCCACCCTGGATCTAAAGCAGTGCTTCTCTGAGTGCGGGTCGCAACCTACTGAGGGTCACAAAAGGACCCAAAGGGGCCACCAGGTAGTGGGCAGCAGCCAGCAGCATCCTCGCTCCTCCGCTCGAAGCCCCCCTGCCCCCTGGGCAGAGCATGGGAAGATGACAATACAGCCAGTGACCCCCACATTTAGGCAGGGATCTGCAAACTTCCATCTGCCTGGGGCAGAGCATAGCTGTGCAGCTGACCATCACCCCTCTGCCCTGCAGAAGAGAGCTGATGCTAGCTCAAAGGGCTGTTCCAAGTCAGATTAGCCATGGAGGGATGGCATGAGACTGGCTTACATGAGCCGCAGACTCTCCTGCACCTGCGACCACATGATAACCTGTGCCAGGCCACGAGGAGAAGACAGCCTTTCTTCTCCTGCTCGCCTTGCTCAGCGCATTCAGGACACACTCACCATCCTCTGCCTGTGTCCTCATTTGGGGGGTATGTTTTCATTAGGGACACACAACAGATATGTGTAGGACTCTTAATACTTCCTTTGAGCCACCGAAGGTCCAAGATTGTTTCTGAAAACAGTCTCAGGCTGTGACAGCGATCCCCCCCAGTCCTAGCCCTTTCATCCCTGCACCCATTTCCTACAGACACTCCTACCACTGAGGCTCCAGCACCCAACACCGATGTCCTGAGCCGCTCTCATTTTGCAAGCTGTGGGTATTAAGTCCTTCCCATTTTCCCTGCAGACTGCTGCTCCTGGTTTCCTCTGCACTGTTAATATCTTTAGGTATAAAGGCGGTGTCTCATGGGACAGAAGAGCAGTTTGTTTCTCATCCCCATGTCATGAACAGTGAGACAGTCACTGGTGACAACCTGGAGCACTGTGAATTCATTTAACATAAATCAGCCTGTTTTCATACACCTATAGCATCTTGGGCTAATGCTCTCTCTTGACTGGTGAATGAGGGGAAGGGGGTAAAAAGAAGGGGAAGATCATGCTAGGTGCAACTCAGAAGTGCCAGGTTTTTTTAACCCTTTTAGATTCCCAGGAGTTCCTCAGGAGCCAAAGCATTTCACTCCAAACAGCCGACGACTGGTAGGATTTACTGATGAGAAACCAGCACCCCCTAAAGCTGCCCCCACACCACCCTGCACCTGCTCTGCTCCAGGGGAGCCACCCACCTCCTTTGGGGCTCATAAATGTAAAACTAATGTTCTGTACAAAGTCAAACACACAAGGAGGGCTGCTTGTGTTGGGCAAAGAGCAGACACCCGCAGGGAACTCACTCTCAAGAAACTTGGATGTAGAATAAAAAAGCTGCTGTAGCCAGACCTTCAAAGAGCAGGTGTCTGCTGGACCATGGACTTGGGACCACGAGGGAGAGAGGAAGAGGAGGTGCAGCGTTTCTGCTGCATGGGGACATTCACAGTCCGTACCACAGGCATTTCACCAAGGTGCCTGTGTGAGCAACACCATGACGCTATAGTCCCTTCATCATCAGCAGGAACAATCTGGACCGTGCTTGCACTGCAAAGGCCCGGACTGCCCAAGCCAGGTGAGGAGGGCAGGGCTGGGATGGTCCTCACCAAGCAGCACCCTCAGCTGCAGCACAGCTTGGGAAGCAGCACTCTCCTTGCACCTATTGCTCCCATGCAACGCATCTTCATCCAGCACACAGGATGACTGAGCCCAAGATAATGCACTTCAGTCAACAGCCACAACACAGCCTGCATCCACAGCCACAGGACAAACACCAAACCAACCCTGGCATCATTTTTAAAGGCACAATTTGGGCATCTTGGATAGACCCCTTGCTGTAAGAGTTTGCATCTAATAGCTGCTACTTCAGGATTTGCAAGGGCTGGTCTGCCACTCTAACATTTGAAGCAGCCCTGAAGGACAGTGCTTTGAGCTCTCTCATTGCTTCCTAGAGGCAAGAGATTTCTTTAAAGCGAACCATTAGTGTAATGGGGTGTTTTTTTTCTAACCACACTTGGACAAGCCCTCATGGAGTTGAATTTCATGACAGCTGTACTCAACTGTGCAGCTTCCTCCTGTCAAAGACAGAAACGGGATGGAGTGGGGCCTGGGCATTATTAACATGCAGAGAAATTTGCTGAGACCCTAAAGCCGGCTGTGCCTACTCATCCTGCTCTCTCTCCTGCAGCATCCCCTAACCTCGTTAGAAGTCCAGAGGAAATATGCTTGCAATTAGCTGCTTCCCAGAATCTGCTCATGCCAACGCAGAAAAGGGAAGGACAGACAGGGAGGCTCAGGTATGATTTGCTAGCTAGCAAAGCAAAGACAGTGAGATGGGGAAAGGAATGGGCATCATCTGAGACACAGAGAGAAGAAGGCATGCCCAGGAAAAGTGCTTATTCCAATCTCACCTCTTTTCCTCTGGCATTTCTCAAGCCAAATTGATGGCTTAAATCAAAGTACCTTCTCCTGCCTCTACTCCTCACACTTCTCTTTGCCCTCTCTGGAAAAACACAGACTGTGCTACAAACTGAAGACACAAAAAGTTAGTGCAAACCCTTTCTTTAAAAATTAGATTAAAAAGGTGCTTTAGTTCTCCATTTCTTCCCTCCAACCGCCTTCCCCATTCAGCTCCTTACCCTCACACATGCCCTTTCCTTCCCCAAACTCCTTCGTTCAACAAAAAAACAACAAAATGAAAAGCACCCTCAGGAAAATATGCGCTGTCCTACTCCATCTGTCCTTAATTTCCCTCCCAGCTTTGCCTCTCTGCAGCCCTCTTTTAAGCAGCCCAACCACCAGACAGCAGGGCTGCAGAAGGATCACCCCAACCCTGCACGCCAGGGTCAAGGTATTTGAAAGGCTGAATTCAGCCCTCCATGAACTCTGCTATAAAAACTCTCCAGAGAGACTCCACCAGCATCTCTGCTTTCTCCTGTGAAAACTCTGGCCTTTCTGTTTTCTGTACCTAGGCTTCCTTGTCCTCCTTTCAAGATGTTAGTCGGTAGGTCCACAGAGCTGGGGAGGGGCAGGGTAGGTCAGCAGAGGCACGAGTGAGACAATAAGCTAATTAAGCAACATCCAGCCCTCGCCTAGAGAGAGACCAGGAGAGCAGGGAAGCATCGGAGGAGCAGCGGCTGCACCCAGCGCCAGCACCACCACACCGCATCTCTCCTGCGCTCCCGGGGATGCCCGTGCGAGGAGCAGAGCTGCTGACAATGCTGTGGCTCTTGGCGAGCAGCGTGCCGGAGGGGAAAGGACCCCTGCCCTCCTCCTCTGCCTCAGTCCCCCTGCCCAGCTTAATAAAATAAACTCCTTAAGGTAGGGGCTGCAAGAGAGGAGCCCCCTCAGTCCCCTGGACTGTTAAGCCTCTTAGAAATTAGAATGGGAAGGAAGACAGACAGACAGACTGTGCCAAGCAGCTTAGAATGGCCCCAAGAAGAGACTGGGCTGTGACTGGGAAAGCCTGCTGTGGCTGGTGGGCTGGATTTCAGCTCCTGGCTTTTCCCGGGCATGCTCCTTGCAGGTACACCCAGGCTGGATGAACCTCTCCTTTCTACTTTTTTGGGTGGTTCTTTTTTCACCCAGGACCAGCACGGTGCCAGCGGCAGGATGACTGCCCTGGGGAGGGAGAGAGGCTCCCCAGCAAAGATGCCACGGGCCCCCCAGCAGTGAGAGTGCCACCCTCCTGCCACTTGCTGGGGCAAATGCAGCCGTCATGGGGACCCAGACTGCCACGGGATAGGATGGAGGAACAGGGCAGCATCAACACTCTCGATACCTCCAGCTTGACCCCAGCACCATCAAGCTGTTCCTTTGGGCCCACCATTCCCAGGTACGAGCTTTCTGGGCCCAGGAAAGAATTGCACAGTCCTGCTTTTATTCAGTCCTCCTTTTAAATGACATCTCAGACACCATCAGCTCTCTAAGACCTCTGCCCCAGTACTTCAGCAAGTTTCTCTTTCACTCTGTTAAATCAGTGGGTGGCCTGGAGGTGCAGAGCTACAGTTGCTGCCTCTGGAGAGCCACATCCCCTCTGCCCTGCCGTGGTGGGTACACAAGGCTACAAGCTCCCTGTCAGCTCATTCACACCTCTCCCTGATGTGCTGTGGTGTCTGGAGACAGGCTGCCCTGGGGCCCTGGCTGTGAGCTCCCGCACCCACCTGGAGCAGGACCCCTGGAATTTGAAGGACTCACACCAGGTCAGAGCTGGATCTGTCCCTGTAAAGGGCAGGCATCCTTGCATCATCCATCTGTGTCACCTCCAGCATCACACAGCTTCCAGGAAAGGAAGTTCATCTAACTCCAAAACATCACAGCTATGTATTCAGGCAGCTGGACTTACCCCAAGGAGGATGAAGGAATATGAAGCCATTTGAAAGGAGAGACCCACAGAGAGCAACTGAGCCACCCCGGACCAGCACATAAATATCTCTTTAGTGAATCAACCCACTAACAGCACCCTCAGCAGCCAACAAAAGACTCTTCCCCACCAAGGAGCCCTTCCTCCTCCCGGCAGAGCGGGGAGCAGGTGCCTGGCACTCTGACATCCGTGACTAATCTGCGAGGTGCGACAGCTCTAGCAGGAGCAGAAAAAAATAGAAGAAATCCTATCGCCAGAAGAAATCTCCATCAGCTTCCACAGGGAGCAACCTCTGGAAGCTGAGCGAGGCTCTCGCTCTGGCCCCTGCACAGCAGAAGTTACCCACAGGACTTCTCCAACCTTCCGTACATCAGCCCAGGGAAATGTGGTACCCAGAAGCGCAAGCCGAGGATGCAGGAGGCAGAAGTTTGCTAAAGATACACATACTAAAAGCTCTTCAGGCAAGCTGTGCCAATGGTCTCATTCTTCATGTAAGAGAGCTCCCTCTAGGTTAAACACTCGGGTATTTCAGAAGCCATTGCTCATTTTGGACTCCGCGCTCTGCCCTGATGCCTTTATCTCCGGAGAGGTGTCTGTCAGTGGGAAAGCCTGCAAGCACCCCAGAAAACGTGGGGTTTGCTTTCCTCCCACAAGCCGGCCTTCCTGCTGCAGGCACCGAGCGCCTGCGGCTCTGCCTGTTACGTGCACACGCATGTGTGATGTACATGCCCTCGCATGTTCCTCTAAACCACAGGTCCTCGGTATTTCACCCATCAGAGCTACTCTGATGTGTTCAGCTGGAGCTACACCAGGGAAGGAGCTGACACGCAATCTCTCCAGCCCCAAACAATCTTCACCCTGCTTTGAAACATGTATGAATTATTCCACAAACTGATGAGCAGGGGAGTTCAGCAGAGGCTTTCAAATTCACACAACTAGAAAAATCAGATGGAAAAGACTTAACGCTGCAAAATGCAGGACCGTTCCCTGCAGTGGGATCCCAGGAGCTTTGAGCAAACTAGTTTTAAACCTTGAAGTCTTTAATACAACTTCCTGTTTTATTTTTATTTTACCTAGACTGGTATTTACTAATAAATATGCAGCTCGCTGTATACAGAACAGCAGGTAGCTCCCATTTACAGCTGTATATAACTGACTGCAATATTCAACACCCTTACTCTGCTCTGCAGTATAATACTCACAATAAAACACATACCGTATTTGCAACTGTGTCCATGCTACTATTCTAGTACGTGACACACATTAAGAAACAAATTCAGAACGTAGAAAAGAATTTACCATTTACACAAAAAAAGATGCGTTGGGATTTTCAATAAGTTCTAGCATAATATAGTATCATTTTTATATCTTGTCTGGTCCCTTGGTCTTGCTGATTTAATACGTCTTTTCTCTCTGTAACCATAAACCTATAGGTTGTATATAGATTTTTTTAAACATAATATATGGTGCCAGTGTGTATTTATAAAACTTTACCATAGAAATGTAAGAATTGTCAGAATGACTCAGTCCAAGGGCCATCCAGGCCAATATCCTGTCTCCAACAGTTTTTCCTATTAATATGGATTAGGCAGAAAATACAGTTTACTACAACCTCATTTTATGACCACGTTAGTGATAATAATACTGCCTTGTGTGTAAATGCTTATAGAGCATGGTGGACAGGGAAACAGCATCGTCCCCACAGGGAGGGAAACTGAGGCAGGGGAGATGGAGATTTTTATATATATATATATATATATATAACTTGATGGAGATTATATATAACGAGGAGCCATCAAGAGCCCTGGATAGCACCACCACCCACCCTAACCCTTGCATCCCACCGCACTGCCCTGCCAGGCACCAAAAGATGAGCCGCAAGCCCAGGGGATGCTGCCCTAGGAAGAGTTAATGGTGGAGGTCTCAAGTCTGAGCGCTGCAGGTGTCTGCTTTTAATTCTTTGCTGCTCTTCTCCCAAACAGCCCAAGGATTTCCACCCTCCCTCCTTCTCCTTTACAAATGAGTGTTTAGCATAAGAAGAGAGGCAAGAGGAGCCAGGGCAGCAGGGAGATCTCCTCCAGCCCTTTCTAGGCAACCTGAGCAGGCGGGAAAAGGCAGCTGGCTGGAGCCCAGCGAGAGAGCGGGGACCATGGGACAAGTCTTTTCACATCTGGTTAAGTACTGCTAAACCCTCCGACGAGCTCCCTAATTATTACAACACTTCTGCCGAAAAATTAACGTGCTTGGCCGGCTGCACTGGGGCAGAAAGGCTAGGAGAGCAGCTGTCAGGATGCAGGCAGCGATGGGAGCACCAAGAAAAGAGGTTTGCTGTACGAGAGCACAAGAGAAGGGCAGGGAAGCTCTGCCTGCAAGGATCCTGCTGAGAAAAGAGCCTCCTCCCTGCTTTTTCTGCTGCATGGCCCCCAGGAGAGGACAGTGCCAGCAGAGTTGTTACTCTAGCAAGGGCAGCCCTTGCAAACAGCCCAAGAGAGATGCCCTGCCTACCAAAATCAACAGAACGACCTGCCAGCATCACAAAAAATATCTGGGGCGCTGGGCTCCCCTCTGCCCGGCCTCTGCTCACCTCTTCTTCTTGCTGAGCCCTCATTTCAGTAAATTCCACAGAATCCAAGTGCGGCACCTTATTTCTGCAGGTCTCTATAGGTGCCACTGAGGGAGCATCATTCATATGTGCATCTCCCTGCAAAACCTGCTTTAAAAGGGCTGCAGAAAGGACACCAGTAGTTCATGACTACTGCTCCCCCAGGGCAGCCATCTCCATGTCAGGTTATCACAAGCCTGTGGGTAGGTAAGCCTCTTTCTGCAACAGCTGTGGTGGGTTTAATGTCTCTCCCTAAACAAAAAGGTGGGCTTATTCCCCAAGAGGTGTCCAAGTACACCCAGAGAGCTCAGCAAAAGCAGCAGCCCGCTGGGTGCCTTTTACCCACAGACATTTGATGAAATTAATGACACAAAAGTAAGTATAAAGGCTAAGACAAATAGAACTGGCAACAACTTGAACCTTTGGCCTGTCCTTTGAAAGTCTCTGGCAAGTCTCAAATCTTCTTGATCTGCTCACTAAAGGGATGACTGTCCCACAATTATTTTCCAAGCATTTGTTGGCAAGTTGTAGGAGGAAAAAGGCATTTCACTGAAGCTGTTAGTACAAAAGCTCAGCTCCAGCCAGGGCCCTGGACTCCGCTTCAAATTATAATATTTTAAGTACCTGAAAATAAATATTTTGTCAGCTGCTGAGAATTAAGAAGTAGCTTCGACCTTTCAGAGAGGGGAACCCTGTGGAGAGCGGCGAGCCTCAGAGAGTTAGTTGCAAAACAAGCTTTGCCCAAGCCATTCAACCTGTCTAGCACACACACAGCCTCCCCTCCCGCACTCCTGGCTCCTTGCAAGCTGCCCAGAGCCTTCTGGGGCACGACAGGCTCTTGTGCACCCAGCAGCTCCTTCCCAGCTGGGAAGCGTGCTAATGAAAGACACCAGAGCAGCACCATACTATAAACTGGATGCTATGAGTAAAATGAGCATCCCTGAGACAGCAACAGCAGCATGTCAGGTCCTCCTACTAAGAGTTGCCGGTCCACTCCCATGTTGTTCATTGGTGCTGTTGTTTCATGCTGTACCATGCACAGTCCAAGCAATTTTATCCACAAGAATTAAAAATACTCACTTTTGTTTATAAGATCTGACTATGACCAAGCACCTGGATGGATACACTGATCACCCCTCAGACCTCTGAGCCACGATGAACACTGTTTGTGCTCCAGCGATGGCAAAAGGATCCCATACAAAGCAGATGATCTCTGTTTTTCCAGCAGAGCTCAAAGAGTTAAATCCCTCTCCCTTCCCCCCAATCTTTCTGCCTTTGGCCTTTAGATCAGCCCTGGTTGCCAGTGAGGACTCATCGAAACACCACGAGGCTGGGCCTGTCAGGAAGGAAACCAGCGCGTCCAGAGTTTTGTTGTTCTAAAGACTTTTTTTTTTAATTTTATTTTACTGCTCAGGAAGGAAGCCAGAGCCTGCGCTTTGACTCCAAGAATGTCGATTACTCATCCTTCCCTGCATTATTTCTTTTATCTCTCACTTTTATCTACCTTACTCCAAATTTTTCCCTATGGTTCTTTCTCTACCATTCCTAGCCACTGTTTTCAGCTGTTCATCCAAGTTTCACAAAAAAAAAAAATAAAATCTGGCAACTGTTTCCTCAGAATAAATCCCAGTGATAATGTTTATTAAACCAGCCTCCGTCCCTCCCCACACACAGCCTTTTCAATCCTGTGGGTTTTCAAACCACGCAGGTACCATGGTTGTAACCACTGCCCTAGGACCTGAGCACCTCCAAAACGTGAATGCAACCACCCTCAGCATGCAGCTGTGGTACAAGAATATTGTAACCCCTGCTTTAAAGACAGGCGATGAGAAACGATTCTGCTTGTCCAAGGTCAATAGAGTCCACAGCACAAGCACAACCTACGCTCAGGGCTTTGCCCAGGCAGCCGTTCCCTCTTCCTGCTCTGCGTGGCTGTAAGAAGGCACGCTTAGCTCTGCCAGTAAATGTGCCCTTCATCTTCAATACCCCCACACCAGTCAAGCTAGAAACACGCAACAAAAGCAAAATAATTGGTATGTGACGGGTTGATGACACATTTCCTTAGCTACAAAAAACGTGGGTCCTGGATCACCCGAACATCAGTAAGCCAGCTGAGTACACAGCAGAGGGACTATCAGCAAGTGGTGCCTAACTGCCTTCTCCTCCCAGGGTTTGCAAAATCCATCACACCACCCGGGGATTTCCTTTTCTTCTTTGCCCAGGTGCAGCTAACAACCCAGACACAACTGGCAACATCTGGGAGAGCACAGGCCCAGATGTTTCTCATTGACATCATAACCTTCCCCAGCCTTCGCCAGGCCGTGCCCACTCGCCAGGGTGGGCGCCCAGGTGGGAGATGCACATACTTGAGGGCAGAGTTGGGTCCTCACAGTGTGCCTGAAGAGATGACCAAAGGTGAAGCATCTTTTTAGTTTAAGGCCCCTTCTTTGAGAAACCCAAGGCCTGATCCGGACCACACCATGCACAGCTTTCCCGGGCTAAAACACCCACAGCATCTGAGTTACATGCAAGTGAGGCCAATTCAAGTTCTCTCTGCCCAGCTCTGTCTTGCTCTAACACAATCCTCCCCTGTTTCCACAGTTAACGTGTTGTTTTCATTTTAAGAGGGGAAAATAATGAGATGGTGGGAACATTACTTCTGGCTAATGGAGACAGAGATCTGCAAACTTTCACGGCTTACTTTTTCCAGTATATCCCAGTCCTGATCAAAATATCATCATAGTTATTTCAGTCCTGGACCCAACATGGGACTGGACACAACACATTGGCCAAATTAAGACAGAAATAACTTGTAGTAATTTTTTACTTCACACTCTCTCAAAGACCTCTTACTGACATTAAATTTCTGGTCTGCAGACTCCCTGCTTCCCCCACTACTATATTTCCAGGTGCCTTCAGTACAGCTTCCCTGAACACGTTAGCCCCAAATCTTGAGCGAAAGCAGGCTGCTGATCACCATGCCTCTTCTGTAACTAGAACAACTCTTGGAGAGCAACACTTTTGTGCATGAACCCAAATACGCAGAAAAGAGGGAGCTGCACAGACAGCAGCAACTAGCCCCCAGAGCAGACACCACCGGAGCAACACCAGCAGCCCTGTACAGGGCTGTGCACTGAGCAAAGTGCAAAACCGAAGGCAAAGAAGCAGGGTTATAAGAGTTTAGCTGCTCATTCTCCCCTTATCCTGCCTACGGGGCACCTCCTGATGTATGAATCCACTCAGGCTGGCAACTTTTTGATTATGACCGCTAAGTTCTTCTGCTCGTGATCTGTGCAGGGTTACCCAGGTCACTGATTACTCCTTCATCTCCCCAGTAAAAAAAGGCCAGTGGTCAAACTGCCTCCTTGGGGAGGCTGAAGACAAGAGCTCAGGAGGGAAAAGCTGTCACCCTGGCTAAGGACTTTGCTGGAGGCTCAGCCCCAATCTACACTGCTGGTAATGGGAAATGAAACTGGTTTGCAAGGAGGAGAATAAAGAAGAGAAGGAAGCAGGCTTCTGCAGCCCCCTCAACGGTGCTGCAGTGTTTTGCCTGCCTGGTCCCTCAGGTCCCTCCGACCTGCTCTGATACCTGGCACCCAAGATGGCACTTTCCACCCATCCACAGCCACCAAGACCTTGCAGGATCCTCCACGCTGCAAACAGCGATGAGGCGACAAGGTTTCCTCAAGCCTGCATGGGCCAAAGGTTGGCCTGGGTGCAGGGTGGCTCTGCTACAGCACAGCCAGGCCACCCTGATAAGGCTTCGCTCACCCCGCCCGCGGTGCAGCACCCTGGATCCCGGTCACCCCTGTGAGCCCTCCTCCCCAGTTGCTTACAAACACCCTCACATTGCCTCCGGCACAGCATGGGGGGTTTGTGCAGGGGCCCTGGTAGGGAATTTTGCAGAGTCTCTCTCCAAACAGGACTAGGACAGAAAAATCCTAAAGAAACATTCAATATTGGAAGCAAGGTTGGAGGAGAAGGCAGAGCTGTAATCTGGTACCAGGTCTTTTCCCATCCCGGTACAACTGCCAAGGCAGATGAGGGATTATTATCCTATGCCTCCTTATAGTGAGGGATGTTACAGGACAGACAGTTTCACATACTAAATGGCTTTGCAAGTTGTTTCTTCAAGTGCAGGGAAACAATATCAAAATCAGATTAAAAGGTTGAGTCATTTTTAATTTAAAATATCTTAATTTGAAACAAAAGTACAAAAACTCCCAATAGAAAGAAATGGGTGCGTCAAGGCAGTTCCCCGAGTTTCACTTTTTGCTCTGTTTACAAAACGTATTGCATTTGGTGAGCCTTTACCCTGGCCGCACGCTGCTCGCCTGCTGACTGACGCCCCAGTGCTTTCTGCTTTAGTTTTCATGCAAGAGCCGCAAAGCACTCCACCTTCCTTCCGAGGAATGAGCCCACGCTCGGGAAACTAGCCGTGCCAGTAAGCCCAGCATCCCCAGCCGGATGCGTCCTGCCGCCCTCACCCTCCTCAGGGCTGCAGCATCACAAATTTGCAAAGCACAGGCAAGGCTGTAGGGCTGTACCAGCTAAAACCTCACACATAAAAGCTCTTGGGTCTTTCCAAATTAAAAATTTGATATTGCTACTCTGGCAAGAGCCAGTTACTAAGAATCAGTGCTGCTGGGGGAAAGCAAGGACACAGTTTCCAGCTCTTCCTTTAAGGGGTATCCAGAGACACTTAGTGCCTTCCTTTTCCCACTACAGAACAGTCTAGTGTTCGTAAGAAAAAGTAAAAAAAACATTCTTGCTCCACAATTTGGTGAGAAAGCAGATCACAGCCTCAAGTTACCAAAAAAGGAAGGTTTTAAAACAATACTGATTAGAAACAGTGTCCCAAGTGAGGAGAAATAATACGGAAGTGTCCCACACCTGAAGTCAAAGAACAGTTTCACTGTCACTAGGACTCCCTCCCCATGGTATCCACATTTAAGACAATAAACCTCTCTTTGCCCCATTCCTTCGCAACATCGCTTTTCCCCCTCTTCTGTTGCTCTGGGTACTGCTGCAATTCAAGACATCAGCAAATGGTCAAAGGAGAGGAGAAAGTGATGGCTAAAGAATGCCAGCTTATCAGAACCACCATCCATGTTTTAAAAAGACAAGACAAAGAGGACAGACACAGATAGTACCAAAATCCATGGTCCTTCTTCAGGCGGAGCCTTCATTGACTTGAGGGCTAGATCCCAGAGAAAGACTGCCAATTTGGCCAACAAATACCCTAGCAGCAACAGGAAAATACTTCAGTACTAAGATGTAAAGAAAACTGAATTCAGGGCAATGAATTTGCCCCAAATATCTGTAACCTGTGAATTTATATACACAGGGATCACCCAGGCCAGCAGAGCCAAGCAGGCAAACAGTGAGGTTACATGAAAGGGGAGAAAGACATATATACAGATTACATGTGTAGATCTACAAAAAAAATACACATTGCCCTTTTTCAGAGGACACTGTATAGGAATCTGACCCCACATTAAATTTCCCAAATAGATGTCCATTATTCCCGAAGAATTTCAATGGCTTTGCATAGCTGAAAATTGTCCTCAGAGGTTCCCAAATCTGCTATTCCATCCTGAAGAAGAGAGGTGAAAAATTCATAGGCCATCAAGCAAACTGTCATGATCGAAGACCACCAGTGACATGAACCGCAGGATAAAAATTGTCACAATTTGCTTTCAATGGCTGCTTTTCTTGGAATATGGTATTAAAAGAAAACAACTTTGCTTCCACTATGAATTTGCATTAGAAATCCATAATAAAAATAAAGCTTAATATTATACAAATGAGTACAGTTCTCTATAGTGCTCCTGATGCAGATTAAGGTTAGGCAGATTTTAGATGACAGTTATTTACCTCAGTCTAACACCATGTATGCACAAATGGAATTTATTTTATAGCTGCAGATATTAGCCAGAAAAGGAGATGAGAGGAAATCTTACAGTCTCATGTAAAATATAATTATGTCTGTTTTCTACTCCTTGGAAGGCAAACAAAGAAGGAAAAATGAATCTGCTGCTAGCATTTAATGGGACTTGTCTAAATGATATCAAACAAATAACAACCAGCAACAATTTACAAACACCTTCACTTTTATTTTTTCCATTGGGGAATTCCAGAAACTAAAACCTCATTGCCTCGAAGACTTTCACTCCTACAGAGCAGGATTAGGCCCATGCCTGAGTACATGTCTTTCCTTCAAGACCTTCAAATTATCAAAGAAAGAGAAAAAAAAAAAAAAATCATGGAGGCACTAATGCTTATTCTCTCCCTCCTGAAATGTATGCCCATTCCCCCCCACTTCTCCCAATTCCTTACGCAATCACCACTGATCAACCAGGAAACTGTTGCTAACTCTTGAATTTTGCAAGTTAGCAGGTAAAATAATAAAACAATGTTTTAACTGTCAGAGATCCTGGCTCGCAAAGTGCACTTTGGTCATTTCCTTTAATAACTGTAGTTTAGCGGTAATGATTTATAATAGTTCATAATATTCTACTAACTGTACTATATTAATAATACTAATACTTTGCCCTTGCCTAGTGTCTTCTGTCAGAAGATATCAAAGCAGCACACGCTGCCGTGAGGGAGGTATCGCTATATCCCCATTAGGGATCAGGAAACTGTGACTCTGAGCCGTGCCCAAGGTCGGAATTCCCGGTCCCCAACCCAGCCCGGCAGCCGCCAAGTCTGCCTTCACTTCTCGTGCTGTAGTTTTGTGACAGCAGTCGAGTCTGATCGATGGGACTGAAGATTTAATGCAATTACATCTTTCTCGAAAAACAGGGTTTGGCCAGTGGTTTGGGGGCCACGGTTTTGATGGGAAATACCGAGCGAAACAGGGAGTTTGCCCTGCAATTGCACAATAAATATCCTCATGCAAGCATTCAGACACACGGGGCAAAAGAGGAGTGATAAATATTTACTGTGCCTGTGCCCATCTCTCCAGCAGGAGATGGATGAATATGGCATTTAGGTGTTGCTCGGCACTCCGAGGACGGTGGTTACGAGCCCTGACACCAACTCTCAGAGAGTCCAAAACGGAGGAGAAAGGGCACGAGGCATCGCTGGCATGGCTGAGACGACATGAAAGCTGGCCGGATGGCAGCGGCTGCATGGGGAAACATTTTGGAGGCGAAAACAGCCCCAGCCCTCCCCCTCAAACGATCAATTAAAAGCCATCCTTCTGCCGAGAGCCCGGTGCGGACAGCAAATGAGGGCTGCGAGCAGAACAGCCCCCCGGCCGGGCTCTGCATGACAATTGATGGGAAGGGGAGGCTGGAGGGGGTGGCGGGGGAGGCAGCCCCATCCCTCCTCTCACCATGGTGATTAGGTATTCCGAGTGCGCCAGATAGCCCCAAATAACAGAAAGAGAAATATAAACTGGAGACCGGCAGATCCAAGGCAGGCCAGATGGCCCCGCAGCCGGCAGGGGCTGCTCCCATCCAGCCCTTCCCCACTTTAACTGTTCAAACATTTCTTTATCCCGACAAGACAATTAAGCCGAACAGCATGGAAAGGAGTCTCGGCAACAGTTTGCAGAGGGAGCGGGAAGGTTGTTGCCAGAAAAGCAGAAAAAGGAGGCAATTGCTGCATACTCCAAGACCTCCTTCCACGCAGTACACCTAACTCCACGAGGACAGCGCGGTTTTGGTGGTGAGACAGGGAGGGATGCATGGCCCTCATCTCTGCTACTGCCCATCTGCCTGCCCACCCCTTCAGAAAATCCACTGTTGCTCCTTCACTCCTCCTACATCACGCAGGGCACTGCACAACGGAAAACAAACGTTCCACTTGATTTCATTTCATCATTTCATAAGCAATGTTAAGCTTGCAATTTCCCGTGCTCACAGCTGATTATTATTAGCAACAAAGCATCACTTCACATTAGACCCCAAATTTTACCAGCCTCATAAGTGGTGCATCCCAGCAGGAAGAGCTGTGAGAGCGAGCAATGGATATGTGGATGTGTGCACATGTGGATGCGTGCATTCCCCCTCCAACCTGCTGTTCTGCCATGAAATAAAAGAAAAACCTTCTTCCCCTCCAGCACATGTACATAGGTACACACATACATCTCTACTCTATGTAAGTCCCAGCCCATAAACACAAAGCCCAACACACACACGTCTGATGGGGTAGGTGACTGTAGACAGTCCTTGGCCTGATTTTCAAAGCACTACGTTATTCAGGAAGTCAAGCTGCAGTCATCGTAGCCCTGATGTCCATCACCTGAAGTGAGATTTACATTTGATCAATAACAAACCAGTTGTTTCAAAAGGAAAACTAAGTCCGTGCCAGAGATGTTCTTCAAAACGCTAAAGTGGAACAAAAAGCTCACTAACACGGAGCACAAACTCTCCTGCAGGGGAGAAACTGGTTGCAGGACAAACTGACTGTGCCCAGATAACCAAGGTTAAATATTATTATAAAAAATAATAATCAAAATAATGTTAATAAAGCCACCCCCACTTTACCCACCAGTCCCAAGAGATGAGCGAGGATTGCAGCGTGCTCACCAACTCCATCGCTCATCCCCAGGGCACACCAGGAGCTAGGTGAGAGCCACCAGCAGTGGCAGGGAAACTGAGGCTAGGAGAGCCAGTGGCCAGGATGTAGGAGGTCACCTTGACACATCAGGCTGTACTCCACAAGAAGTCACAGACAACACATGAAGAAGGCCAAGCAGCAACAGGAAACCATCTTCTGTGGACCAGGGAGGCTGGGGGCATGGGCAGCCTTGCAGGGGTGGCAGAGGTGTCCACTCTGACAAGGTCCAGCTCTTTGCCAAGAGATCCTGGCTTCGGCATGGACCTCTGCCTGTCACTTTGTGGGGAAGCAATGCCAGGGTGACTGCGTACAGAAGGCCATTGGGACAGATTTTATTAGAAGCAAAGAATAAAACCAGGGATTTATTTTTTTTT